>JAOVVI020000556.1:0-30690 GCA_028571085.2 Nepenthes alata | reverse complement strand
CTGGAGGAATATATATGGTGGAGATGTACGTAGAATATATATATGAGGAGGAGACAAAGATAGTAAAGAAAAAAGAGAACAGTGAGTGAAAAACAAAGTATGAAGATTTGTATTCTCGTGCTCTGTTCTTCGTTTTTCATCTCTTGGGCTTGTGTAGCCGTGTGATTTGTATAACCGATCCCATATAGTGGATTTCATTTGTGAACTGTGTGTCCTGTAGTTTTTTCCTTATTTAAAAAAGGTTTTCCATGTAAAATTCTTGGTATTCTATTATTCTTCTTCTTTCACTCCTTTGTGTATGTGTGATTCTGTGTATTGTTGTCCGGCCGCCCCCTTCTGCACCAACAGTTTACTAGTATGAAATTGCTCAAAATGAAATACTCAACAGAAGCACATTATTCTGGACAGAATCACATGCTTTTGGGTCTCATAACTTCACCTTACTCGCCATGAAAGATTGAAAAATCTAGCTAACATAATATCATTGCACACAGAACCCTATTTTGTTATCTTCTAAATTGATTGAATAGGTATACAGGTAGTAGGTTTAATGTGCAGGTGGACAGCTTGAACAAACCAGGGATACTACTGGAAGTAGTGCAAATCTTAACAGATCTTGATTTCGTCATTACAAAAGCTTATATTTCCTCAGATGGTGGATGGTTCATGGATGGTATGTCATCATTATTCCTCTGGCATGTGTGGTTGATTATGTGAATACATGCCTTAAGCTATCTTGGATTTTTAAATATTTATTTATGACAGTTCTGTCGGGACTTTTTGTTGGCAATCTTCATGATGAAAGTGTTGCATTTTAAGTCAAATCTTAAATGTCTAGGGGCCGCTCAAAGTTTGCTTAAGTATCGAAATTTTGGCAGAGGATTTTGTTCGAGATGGGCTCAAAATCTAGCTCTAGGGAAAAACAGTAGTTTCTCACTATGCATATTTCTGCCAGTAGTCTGGCCGACCGGCGGTTAATAATACCCACTATCATAGAGTTATTTCTTAATATGCATTCCATTGTAACTAATTTGACTAACTGGTGATTAACTAGTGCCCATTACCCACTTCTCTAATAAATGCTTTGATCGAGCCTTTTATTATTAACAACCACTTAAATTTTCCGAAGTGTAGCCTATATCATTAAGACTTGTTGAGAGCATTGCCTTTGGAGAGACCAATCCATCAACAGATTTTCATATTTTCATTTCATGATATATGTTTGTGAAAGCTTTTAAAAATCTCTCACTCACAACTTGTAAGACACATTATGAATTGAGGTGTTGTCTTCGGTTAAAATCTTGGTTCAGTCAAAGAAGCTCCCAGAATTTCACAAGGTGTCCGGATCCGTGGATTGAAAGACCAATTCGGTGAGTAGACCTTTTGATATAGGTCACTTGTCAAGGGAGTCAAGGGAAGCTAATTTGGGGTTTAGTGTATATTACTAGATTTTTCTTTTCATTGGATTAAATTTCCAGAGGTTTTTTTGCTCAAATCGGTTGGTTCTTAAAGTTTCTCTTTATCAACAAGATCGTATACCATTTACATTTTCATAAACTTTTAATTGCCTCGTTGTATAGTAGTCATCCGACTTTAGGCACGTGTCAAAAGAAGTGAGTCTAAATGTCCATTTTTTAGTTAGTATCATAGCCATTTTTCGGTTCTTACCTGACATTTTTTTTTAAAGTGAGTCTAGAGTTTAGGTTTATGTTTCCTAAATTCTGAATTAGTGGTTATGTGAATTTTTTCATATATGTGTGTGTATTTTGTTTTGTCATGAAATTTTCAAAGGTGGAAATTTGTAGGAGTTTTGGTTGACAAACTGTGACAAAATGCTGTATTCTTTCATATAAGAGTTTGGTCTTCGTTCAAAGTTGGCTCAAATGTTAAAATTATGCAAAAGACTTTGTTTGAGATGTGCTCGAGTAAAAGACGGTTATTTTCCACTATATATGTCTCTGCACACATACGTTAACTAATTAACGATTAACTTGCCCAAAACCAAACAATTATTTTCCACTATACATTCTATTGTAACTACTTTGACTAACAAGTGCCACAATGTGGCTCATATATTCAAAGTTCATTGAGAGAATTGTCTTTTAGAGAGTCATCAATCTATTAAGAGATTTTCATATTTCAATCTGATAATGTGCTCATGCAAGCTTTTAAAATCTCTTACCCATAACCTGTAAAACACCATATTTGACATGCAATCCTACAGAATTTTGATGTTTGGCCAGTATGTAGAATTAAAGAATTGTTTTTAGTTGGAATCTCAAGTTGGTAAAGGAAGATTTCAGAAATTTAAAAAAAATTTGAATTCGTGGCTAGGAGGATTAATAAAGAGAGTGGAGTCTTCGGTAGGAATCGCATGCCAAGGGGAATTAACTAAGGGGTCTAGTATAACTTTACCTATTATTCTCGGTTAACTTTCTAGATAATTTGTCTTGTATTGACTTGAAAAGTTTGGGGTTTTTTTTTAATTGGTGGGCTCTTGATTTTTTTTTTTTTTGTTAATTATATTGTGTGCTATTTATATTTATATATCTTTTAATTATCTTACTATAAATATAGTCATCCTAGTCTTGACTCGTGTTAAAAGAAGTGGGTGTAAACGGCTTTTTTCAAGTTTGAAGTTCAAAAGAATTTTCCAATAATATGGAGTGAATAATAGGAAAACAACATGAAAAAAGTTGCACTAACAAAACTTTATCATGTTCTAATCTCATTTTCCTCACACGGCTTATTCATTTTCATCAGGAATTAAAAACATGGTATCACAAACAGCCTCGCCGGATACATTGTAGTCTTGGTCTGACCTGTTTGCTGTATCAAACTCAAACTTGCAAACACTTGAGCAAATTTAAAAAATTAACAAAATCTAAGAGACTTTATTTCCCGCAGCAATTAGATTTGTACTACGGTGGCATGATTAAGACCTGCTCAAGTCCTGCTGCAAGAGACATGTTGATTGAATGAACCCTTTTTATCAACATCCCAACGGCTCTTATTAACTTTGCCAAGGGACATAAATTACATTATATCGACTGACAAAGTGCCATTCGTTTTGAAGATTAATCACTTAGCCCATATGCAATTATTCCCACTTATGGCTCGTGGGCATAGTTTGAAATTGCTGGTGTCAAGGTTGTAGCCCGTTGTGGGTGTACCATAATCATCTTGGTGATCACTACTGAAAATTATTAACAAAGACTAAAAAATTAACCCTAAAGTATAGAAGTGTGAATTTGAGCTTAGATGCCAATGCTTAGACCCTAAAGAAATTTGCTTTGTTTGATAGTTTGAGATGTGTATTATCATGAGATGTTATTTTGAAGTGTTTTAAATTTTAATTAAAATTTAAATTGTGCTTCTGATTTAAACCAGTAGTTTTTGGTTATCTAATATGAATGATATTTTTTAGTATGGTAGTGCACCTTATTAGCCCATTGTACCAAATCTTTTAGCAATTGCCCCGACCATTTAGTTTGCGTTTCCACATATGATTCAAATATAATGGCATGTTGTCAACTCTTCTCCGGCATATATATACCTAATATATATTTATTAAATTTCAAACAATTCCCCACATTTTTTTAATTTAAAAATAACAACCAATATATTCACATTTAGTACTTACAAATTTCAGATCTGTAGTGGTCCTGCGATTTCTATGCATAGCTCAATGGGTCTAGCAACCTGGATCATAATAGCAATGTGGATAGACTTTAAATCAGCAATTCTATTTGATTAACCATTTGGATCTCACTCGTGCTCATTTTCTATTTACCTACATGTTTTTATCCATGTGCTCATCTTGAATTCTATTTCTATAAACATGTCTGGTTTGAAGAAATCATTTTCCATTCGTGCAGTGTTGTAATTGCTGTTATTATATGACAATTTGACAAATATAAGTTCTTAAAACCGTTGGAGTAAAAATTACAGAAGTATAAGACAGAAAAAAATATAGGGCCAGACTTCAAGACATTGTAATTTCACTTATTTGGCTCATTAGTCCCCACCTGGAGTAGGAACTTATGGTACAAGGTATTACAGAGATTCCATCCAAGATAGGTGGGAACACGTGAGGAAATCTATAAAACCATCAAAATTATAGCACAATTTTCTGCAATAAAATTTCATCTAAAGAGGTATGCAGGATGATAACAGGATAGAGAAACCAATTTAGTGTGTTTCCTGTGTGTCGCTTCCACGGTAAAGTACACGGTTTGTATAGACTTTCTCAAGTCTTGTTGAAGGGACATCACATTTCGTTGTTTCGTTCAACTTGTCATGCAACAGGCAGACTGAATGGCATAACTTAGTCCATATGCAATGAAACTAAACATTTTTGCTGGCGGGCCCTTGTTAGAAAACAAACTCCAGACCTTAATGTAATTTCTAATAGCCTTTCATTTACATTTGCATGTGGGATTCATAGCCAATTTAATGTTAACTATTCTCCTCCCATGCCATCTATGTAAAATACGTAGAACAATTAATTTTGATTTAATTTGTGGGATAACAAATATATGGCATCCGGATCTTTGGGTTGTTAGTGGATCTTTAATGGCAATCTTAAGCTCACATCTCTGTAATTAATTATGATATGGTTAGAGTCAACAAAAAACATGTGGTAGCTCATAAGATTATTAGTGATGGGATGTTAAAATGGGGTGCCTTCTTTATAATCCTCCATTTTCTCACGGTATAGAATAGTCTTTCACTTGCATGACCTCCCCCAGTGTCTCAAGAAGTAGCTGAATCTTTTTTCTTTGGGCGGATAAACAGTTTTTCATGTCACTGACCAACATGGGAACAAAATTACTGACAGCAAGACCATTGATTATATAGAGAAGGTATCCCCTCTTTCTTTCTTAATGCAAATCTGCTGCTCACTTTTGCTTTATGTTGTTTGGAATCTCATTGATGCTAGCAACCACTTAATAAGTTCATCTTTATCAACATTGATTATAATCATTGGGCTTATTTGAGGTATACAACAGTTGAGTACACAAGGTTTCAACAGTTGCATGGTCTACATTTAAAAGAAGTTGAACGCCTGTGACCTCTTTGTGAAAATGGACTGACCTTACCATCCACCATGACTGCCCTCGATGCTATATATGTAGAAGCTCTAATCATTCAAATGAAGTGAATCTCCTATTGCATTTGGATTATGCACTTAATATGCATGATCATAGACGAGAATATACCAAACAAAGCACTAATGAAATGTCAAAGAGTAACTATCATAAAAAACATTCACCTGTTGATCGTTATATCCGATCACTTTTGTGGTGCCTATTTAATTTGATGACTATGCACTCTTTAATAGTCAATTTTTAGAATTTATAAACAATTGAGTTGGATTTGCACCCTAGCAACAATAGGTTAGACTGGGGGAAAAAACTTTTAGTCTCAGTTCTGGTTGTGAGCTTTATGATGAATCTCTCTAAGAAATCGGATTGCAGCTGTGGAATATAGGAGCATGTGTGCTAATCAAAGTAGATGAGACTAAAACATGACAGTAAACAAAGAACATCCATAGCAAATGCTTTCTAGAGGCCAAGCAGATTGGATAAAAGGTGTGGTACTTCTGAATAATTGTTGGAAAATTTGTCTTACTAAGAGTTTCTGTATGTTTTATTTGTGCAACTAGTCTCTAGGACCTACAGGCAAGTCAATGGATAGATTGAGGAAATGGCCGGGAATGAAGGTAGGAGTGCACTCTGTTGGGGATCACACAGCAATTGAGCTCATTGGCAGAGATCGTCCTGGTCTGCTTTCTGAGATCTCTGCTGTTCTTACCAACCTCCATTTCAATGTGATTGCGGCTGAAGTTTGGACACACAATGGACGCGTAGCTTGCATTGTTTATGTCAATGATGATACTACGTGTCAAGCTGTGAATGACCCAAATCGATTATCTGTCATGGAAGAGCAGCTCAACAACATACTAGGTGGATGTGACAATGATGAGAAAATGGCTCATACTAGTTTCTCCATGGGCTTTACCCATGTTGACCGACGTCTCCATCAGCTGCTATTTGCTGATAGAGATTATGAAGGCACTGGCGCAAAAGCCAAGGTAGAGTGTCCTAGCTTCAAACCAAAAATCACCGTTGACCACTGCAAGGAAAAAGGGTACTCGGTGATAACTGTGAGGTGCAAAGATCGGCCAAAACTCATGTTTGATATTGTTTGCACCCTCACAGACATGCAATATGTGGTTTTTCATGCTACAGTCTCTTCTGATGGCCCTAATGCATCACAGGTATGATCAAGATAATTTTCTACCAAATTGTTTTCCACTTTTTATTTCGCATGTCCGAGCTAGTGTTAGTGCCATTTTCCCATGTTGCATTTCTTAAATGCCATTTGCTTTGGTGAAATTAAAATTCTATTCTGACCTTATTTGTAAGAAAATAAATTATCTCATTTGGTTAGAATATTTTTGGTGGGAATAATTATTCCCGATACACAGGAAAAGACTATTATTTATTCCTCAGCAAAGAGAATAAAAATTCCTGGATGTGGTGGTTGCCATGGTGACCATGCTAGTGATGATAATAATTATTTCCGAATGGAATATTATTCCTTATCCCACCTGGTGATCATAGTGGGATGGTGATAATTATTCATGAACGAATAGTCACCAAAACCCAAAAATATAATATCAACTCTCACCTTATCCCCATGTAAATTGTGTACCATTTCACTTCATTCTAGCTAAACATATCATTCAGAATAAGAGATGCCAAACACCGCTGATATGATAAAAATGCTGCAACAAGTGGTACTGGCATATGCTTGAATCAGACAGAATATCCTGGCATTGCTCTTACTATATGCTTTTAAGTACATACAAAGTAACTTGAACACTCAGCTGAGATTGTTCTTAGCTGATACGGAGATCAATAGGTGTATAATCAAACTTCAAACTGAGGACAACTAAACTACTTACCAGATTCCCTAAACTCTTCATGTACCACGTACCAGCATTCTACGTTCAGGATTCAATACTCAACATTAATCTCATATGAAAGATTAGTTTTACATGTCGAGTACCAGGCCAGGCATATTGTACTGAAAATATAGTAAAATACTCCATGAAGTCGAGGCACTCACAAAATTTAATTGACAGAGACAATTCTGTGTCACTATGCTTTTCTATTGACCATTTGTTATCTCATCACTGAGGTGAAACAACAATTTCTGATTATGTTGATTGATGAGAGTGTGTCTACCAATGTCTGATTCCTTGAAGTTTTTTTTAAGTTCCATTATCCTGTTAAAACTTACATCTAACATTTTTTTTTTTTTTGTGTTTCTTTTTCTTCTATTGGAAACCTCTGAGTCCTAATTTATTTGTCCTGAAAATTGCTAATTACGTTTTGCAGGAGTACTATATTCGTCATATGGATGGTTGTACACTTGATACGGAAGGGGAGAGGGAAAGGGTCATCAAATGCCTTGAAGCTGCTATTCAACGAAGGGTAAGCGAGGTAAGTAGAATGGGTGGCCCCCTCTATCTTCTTTCCTCCTTCTGACTTTTCTAGCTGGTTAATTCCACACCTGAAAGGCATTCCACTTTTGTTGCTGAGCTGAATTTATTCTCAGTCCGTCTGAAATAAGCTTCCTCCTGAAAATGGCAAAATGACTTTCTGAAAGTGTGATTTATTAAGAGAGAGGTGTGTGAGATGTAAATGCCGATGCAGTATAATTGACAAAGAATAGGTAAGAATTCAGCATATGATAGGTGTCACACGTATGCCTTTGGGTACAAACGATGCCATTCAGCATTGACAAAGGCTCTATCGAACTGCACCTTCAGATAAATTTTCCACCAACTTCCTTCCACCATGTGAACCTTGGGCCTTCAAATCCCAAATCTATCAACCTGAAATCATCAATTCATCTAGCAAATTCTCCACATTTCTTCATGGCATTGCTTGGCTTGAGCCTGCCCATTTATCACCCAGGGATTTATAAGTGTTGAAATCACTCACAAGCAACCAAGGGTTATCAATTTGAATTGCCTCCTTCAGCAGAGCTTCCCATAATTTTTCTTTTAAAGCTTCAACATACTGGATTTCTAGAAATTCTCAATTATATTCAAGTACTGCTGATCTTTGGCAATTTATGTGTGCTAGTTCTGGACCTTATATCTGGACATCTTATAAAGACGTATGTCGAGATAATGACCTTGCCAACTTTCTCTTGGAATCTTCAAATGCTACAACCGAAGTTCTTTTCCTGTGACAGAGACTTACAGTAGTAAGAACCGTGTCAACAATATGGAGTTGAGATCAGTTTGGCAATGGTTGCATGAACCTCGTGGCCAGCTACAGAAAATACTTAGGTGCGTACAAAATGGAGGCTCAATCAGCTCGGCAATTGTAACATGAACTTTGTCGCCAAAGGGAGGAAGAGTTACCCAAAGCAATTGACATGGGAAATCAATCAACTGTAGTTTATGGTTAGCCTATTGGGTCTGGATACATTCAATTTGAAGGTCCTGAACTTCATCAAGCATGAACTTTCTTACGTGTGAAATAGCCTCTAATTATCCTATGCAATTGTGTTTTAAACAAGGGGCGAAATAGGGGCACAATAAGCTGAAATTCCACTGCTAAACATAACCTACTCTTAGTCGACGCAGTGAAATCCAATGATGCCGTTTGGCAATTTCAGAAACTTCTTTTTCGTTCTTAAAAAGAGCCGATGATCCAGAAATGAACACGATTTTGCAGGGTCTAAGCCTGGAGCTTTGCGCAAAGGATAGAGTGGGATTGCTATCTGAGGTAACGAGGGTTCTTCGAGAGCACGGATTATCCGTCACCAGAGCTGGTGTTTCCACTGTCGGTGAGCAAGCAACGAGCATCTTTTACGTGACCGATGCATCCGGAAATGCAGTGGATATGAAAACCATCGAAGCACTCCATAAAGAGATCGGGCACACGATGATGCTGAACGTCAAGAAAGAACCCACCTCCTCAAAAACACCTCACGAGCTCAGTATATTTGCCAAGACCAGATTTTCCTTTGGGAGTCTACTGGAAAGGTTCTTGGCTTGAAATTGCCAACAAATACTGTGACATCAATGCTAAATGTACAGACCAATAAAATGGTGTCAGCTGGAAATCCAACAACAATTTAAACAAAGCAAACAAACAAAAAATAAAAATAAAAAATTAAAGAGAGAGAGAGAGAGAAACTGGGAATCATGGAGTCTTGCATGTGATGCAGGGATTTGAGTTTCAGTACTTCGTCTGTAACTGTTACGCACAGAGCTGTCAAGAGGGATCAACTGAAAACTTGACCTCATTGTGTCAGTTTCCCATCATTAACTCCCCTTGCAGCTGCTATATGTTTGGTTAAGTGCTAAACTTCTGTTCATACAATTTTCGTTTTTGATATTTTTTTCTGTGGGCTAAATTTTTGTTTAAGTCTATTGCTTAGTTTTCTGTGGCAATACCTTTGATTGAATTCAATTTTTAAAATCCTTAACTTCATAATTGTTTTTCAATATATGATTCAAATTAAGCATTGTAAATTCTCACTTACAGTTGAAGGGACATTTGCAATGTTGAGATTTTTCTAAGTATGATTGGAATAATAGCCATATTGCTTACACAATAAGTGGGATAGAATTGGCTTCTCCTTTTGCTGTATCATGATATGAATTACTACTATGACCATCAGACATACACTGCATGATCATGAAAATTTGACTCCCTATTTCAACTTTATGTTTAGGTCACACCGGCCTTAAGGGGTGATCCAACTGTAGATGACTGTTGGGCACTCTAACACAGGTCAGTTTAAACTTATTTTATAATTTTTTTTAATCTGCCTTTTTTCTTAGAGGTTGGAGACATCATGACTACGCTGTTAGCATGCAATAATTGGGGATGCACTTCCAAATAAATTGAATTTTTTTTCTGGGTAAATAAAATTAGTGAATTTAACAGAACGCCACGGCTCCTCGCACGAATATTTTGGGTCCACCGCCTCCTTCCTCCAGAGAAAAACCAGCGACCCCCAAGGACCACAAAATGAACACCTCAAGTGAATCACAGTATATTTTATGTTACTTCGTCTTCCTTCTCTTGTTGCCATTTTTACCAAACTTCCTTCTCTCAGTTGACTTCCGCTTCATACGAGCCATTCTGTGTGCTTTCTTCTGCCTTTCCTTGCGAACTTGCTCCAAATTTTTCATTTCTGAAGGCAGATGTGCATTGGGCACTAACCGATGCTTCCTACCTCCTCTATGGTTGTTCCTATTAAAGCGACCTCCTGGAAAAAACGAAAAACAAAAACACAAATCTTATGACGACACAAATAACATTACATTACGTCCAACCAAATTATCTAACTTTCATTTAAATATATCTTATTTTTCAAAGTTGAACTTACATTAATCAACTCAAACAAATTTGAAACAACTGTAAAAGATCAAGTATAAAAATCTTCTTTTTTTTCAAACCCAGTTTTAAATGATCACTTTCGATATAAAATTTTATGCATTACTTTTTACAAATTTTGTTTTAAATTTATTGAATTAGTTACATGTAAGTTTATTTTTGGTATAAAAAAGATCCATATGAAGATTGAATAATTTAGTTGGAGAATATAGAATTTCTCATGGAATGATTCAAGAAAAACGAGTGAAAAAATAAACATTGACTGAAACCGGCATGGCAGAAAACTAGAAAACTACAGAGTTTCCAATCGCAGATAAATACCGGACAAACTTGTAGTGTCGTCAACACTGCCTGCATCATCTGCTCCTTTAAAAGAGATATTCTTGTGCGTCTGATCTTTCCACCTCTTGTAAATCCCAGTTTTTGATGCTTTCACTTTTCTTCCACTCTCTGTCTTCACCTATGGAATAATTTTAAAAAATGGAAATATACATTTATGTAAAGCTTTTTTAACACAAACTGCTAATTGGGATTTGGAAAACCAAAGATATTATTTCCATCAAACACAAACGGGTTCACATCCAGTTAAGCAGTCCTAAACCATGCAAGAGCATCAAGACAATTCACTGGGCAAACTGTTACAATCATCTTATACTGCAAAATGCAATGATTTTATCATGATAATTTAAACAGCAAACCATTCAAGTGGAAAAGAGGAGAAAAGAAGAGAATCCATAAGTGATGCTCTAATCTGAATCATAAATATCAAACCTGCAACGGTATTCAGCCTCTTGTTTTTTCGGCCAGTTGTTTTCACTCTCTTGTGATGAGACAAAATACAGAATTTTAGTAAGTCAACAATGAAACAACTCCGGCTTCCATGTCAGAAACTTCCATTTGATTTTTCATGTTATAAACACCTCTTCAACAAGAAATCAATGCATTTACTATGAAGGCAACTAAACATTAAAAATGAAGTATTCCTAATCATCTTCTTTTTCCCCCTTTTTAGCCCAACAAGATGTTTGGATCTTATAATGAGAAAATAGGGTCAGAGAAGTTCGATTGCTCTCAGTGCACCAATCAAGAAACCAACGTGAGAGCATTGGGATACTTGCTAAGACCTGGGAGCTGGTACCTTAAGTCTCAAACTGCTTGCTTCGTACAGTAAAACAACCTTGATAGAAGGCATGTTCTAAAGTCATCCTACGAAAATTACACGGGCTAGAACTGGAAATTAATCCAATTTAATTTCAATCACTTCCTAGTTACAAAGCCAAAACTACATCAGTGATCAGATTTGGTATTAAGCCACTGAATTTCAGTTTGTCAACAGTTTCACACATCCTAACCAAGCTCTCCAGCACAACCAGCCATCCTAATCTTCTTTTCAAGTCACGGAGAACCCCACAACCTTCTAACTGTGCCATCTGAACTCTCTTATCAAGGCTTAAGTCAATGTGCACAAAAGGGCAAAACAGAAATGAACAGGGAACATCTTAAAACAGAAAAGACAGTTTCGAACAGTATAAAAAATTCTGATGATAGACTGAATAATTTAGCGCACAAACGCGCATAGAATTTACTATAGCAGCCAAAAAGAAGCTGACGAAAATGGTTAATAGGTCTCTCCAATGCAAAGACAGCAGCATGTCCACAGATGGAGTGTAACTTTCTGGTAGTC
Organism: Nepenthes alata; assembly: GCA_028571085.2. Taxonomy (NCBI): domain Eukaryota; kingdom Viridiplantae; phylum Streptophyta; class Magnoliopsida; order Caryophyllales; family Nepenthaceae; genus Nepenthes; species Nepenthes alata. The sequence continues at coordinate 18,570 of JAOVVI020000556.1, read as the reverse complement.
ATTAAATGCTATAAAAAATACCTTTCCACTGGCAGTCACATGTTCACCATTGTTTAGCTTGATGTACTTTTTACTTCTCTGAGCAACAAAGGGATCAGTGTTAAGAGAAAAGACATCAAACTAGAAGTATCAGAATTAATAGCAACATAGATGCCACTTTCGATGTGTTAATTACCTTATCCCAGTGATATAAACCTTTCTGTTTCTTCATACCCTCATTATCATCAGCAACTAGATCTAGAACAGCAGATTCCAACCTACAAAAGTATGCAGATAAAGCCAATTTGATAAGAACCAAGGCCTTAATATATTTCAACCACAACGTCAGTGCAGCATAACCTCCCCACTTTACTAGAGTTTGAAGGGGCTCTACTTATACTATTCATTCTGGGGCTCTATTTATTCAGACAATTATTATGTATCCATTCAACTCAGCAAACATACGAACAAAGCCCTAGTAAACGTGCTCAACATTAATGAAAACATTACCTAGAATATTGGTCAACCTCCAACTTATTACTCAACATAGAGTCAGTGCATTTCTCAACAACCCTCCCACTTCTACACAGTCCAATGTCTCTTTAACTGGCAAAAGGGGGCTAAACAAGAATAAGCTTAGAAGCAGGGACAAAGTCAGGATCTCTACCTTAGAAGGGGCTGAAAATAAACTGATTACATCTTATAATTAGTTTTTTACTGTGCAAGTTCTACAACAACTATCCTTTTTTTGGTTGGTTAAGGGGGGCTATGTAACATGAAGCACATGATGCTATAATAGTAAATACTCAGGGAGCCACCATATCCAAAAGCTTGGACTATTCGGTGAAAACTCAGCTCTTACCACGTGCTTCAACAGGTGTTCATAGGATTTGAACTTTAGATCATTTCCCAAATCTTAAAAAATGGGATTCGCTAATCAGAACTTTAGAGCATACGGTTGAAAAGGCTATGATACAATATCTCAAGGAAACATTCAACCCAAAAACATAGGTGACTAACTGAATACCAAAAAAAGGATTTTATACTGCAACAAACTCTGGCACACATTTTATAGCTACAAACATATATTCTTTCCGAAAATAAGATAATATATATTAACAGATTTTGGCACAATACAAACATTCCTTTCAAAAAAAATGGAAAAGTACCTATTATAAAAGACTAAAGAAGCAATCTGGCTATAATAATATTATTATTTAAGCGTATATACTGTCTCATCAGGTTTGGGGGCAAGGCACCTTCCTTGGCCATAGGCTTCCTTCATTCCTGCCTGCCTAGAAGCACACATAACATAGAAGACAACTCTGGGAGCAATTGTGTATACCCTCGCACACAAAATCAAATATAAGTACCCTCCCCATTTCATTCCTTCTCCACATAGACAACTTATTGATCTTTAACCGAGAAAAGGGCCAATCTTCTCATGAACAGATTCTAGTTAATTAAATCCTATAGCGGTTAACATTGAATCCTAGACAAAGCAAAGCAACATTGTGTAATGACAAGAAACTCCAGTCAAAGGCCATTGCACAAGCATTAGTAAAAATATGGAATTTATAAGGACTCATGGCACTAATTTGAAAGACTCGACTTGTCATTCATTGATTTGAGAATACATATGCATCTTTTCCCATAGATGAAGTTCACAGTAAAACTCAATCCCCTGCTTCAAACTCAAGCTTTTGGGATGAGTGGTCCCATGTGATGTTATATCCCCCCCCCTCCCCTAGAAAAAAAACTCATACAATGTAGAGTTCAAATCATGAGAATAATTCACCACCAGGGAAGAAGATCCATACTTATTCACAGTTGGCCAAATGGACTTTTGCAAAAGAGGCATATATGAGAAGAAAATCTGTTCTAGGGCTCTCACTTAACAGCTTAAACTTTTAATAATTTTAACCTGGAGCTTTCATGTGTCCAATGGCTCTTTGACTAGTGTGTTTAAAAGTGGCGATAGAAAAATGGGCTTTCGAAATTAGATTTAGGAAATCTGGCCAAGGTATTGCAAAATAAGAAGATTCTATCAAGCATTACAAATCCGTATTAAATAATAGCATTTTAAAGGGGCTGGCTTATGGGTCAAGCCCTTCTCTGGCCTTTAAAAAAATCAACTAAAACAAACAATTCTCTCAATTATTCACTTTCGGAATACAGATTCTATAAATATGCACATACGATAAATTCAAAACAAAAGACGAAAATACAGCCATGAATAGTTATAAAACTAAATTGCACCTGTTGGATCCAACGCGTTGGCCACCTCTGACTGAAAGTCCTGCTTCTAAATGCTGAAACCAAACAAAAATAGTTAACCTAACTACAACAAGATCTAACCAAGAAAAACCATAGCAAATACAGCCTTGAATAACACTACCAGAGGAAATAACAATGAATCCTTAAAGTCTCCCTAAGCAAGGCTGGTTATAAGAATCCACTTTCTTCATTCCATTTGAAGGAAATCATTTATCTTTTTAATTTAACAATAAAAGGAACTGTTTGTGAAGGAATGAGGGGCCCACAGGTTATGCAACATGGAATATCATGAAATATGTTCGGCTGCATGAACAGCAGAACAGAGGTAAAAATGGAGGTTCACGTACTTGGTTAGTGGGTACAGAATTAATAAAGTACTCCTCGTCCTTGAAGCTCCTTGCTTTCCTTTTAGAACTAGAAGCATCTGATAGACAATAGTATATTGATTGTAATCAACTATCGTGAAGAAGTATAATGTGAATTGAAAAACATAATCCGGCAGAACAATGAGGAAGTGTCACTTTACGATAGTGGACCATGAATATACAATAATAGACATCATTTGCAGGTAAAACCAAAGTACTTTGACCCTACATCTTATGCAAAAGGTACCCATTAAGAGACTTAACAATTGGATGCTTTCACTTTACCCAAATGTTCCCATCTAAGACCCATATTTACATTTCTAGACTTTTAGTACAATTAAAAAAATTAATTATCTAAATATAACAAGAATTACATCAGGACTAGAACTCCACCACCACTATCCTCAACCTCTTAATTAACAAGTTATCTTACTAAATATGCAAAATTATGATGGAAGTCAATTCTCAAATATCAACATCACTTCAAGTATTCATCACATCAACAGGCCCACATCCAAATTCACAAAATATATCTGCTAGATTAGTTAACACAGGAATTCACAAAAGACAGTACATCCAGCTAAGTGAAGCCCAGTCGTGACATGCTGAAATTTTCTCTGAGATGCTCCATGAGTCACAAATCCTCCAGATAGTGTGCTGTTTCATATTTGTTGGCCCAAGCAAAATAGAATACTTTGTGGAACTCTAGATTTTTTTCTGTTCCTACTGATAAGTTTTCTCAATACAATCAACTTATTCATGGGATATATCTTCCCATCTCACTTCTTTATACAAATAATCAACATAGTATCAAACATTATCATAGCACTGGAAAAAATTTTATTGCTCCGGAAAATTCTTTTCAAATAACTGATTGCAGTAATTCTCCTATGTTTCTGTAAAAGACAACACAATTCATGATATACACGGCACACCTATTTTGAAATAAATAAAAGGAAGATATGGGGAATTAGGAATGCACATCGACAATGAGAATCTTCCTACTATAGTCTGCTTTTTCATTGCTATATAGAAACAGAGGTTCAGCAGACCCAACAGTAGGAAGTCAAGAGATAAGAGCAAAAGCAGCCTAAAAATGATTTTATCATTTATATCCATTTTTTTCTTTTCTTCCAGTTATAGGAATGATGGAGACCAAAAGTTATTGGGTATCAAACCCAGTTAATTATCGATGTTAGACAAAGAAAAATTAGTAGAGCTGAAAATTATGATCTGATGCAAATCAGAGCTAATTGATTTCTCACTGGCCGCAAAACTTGAAAAGAACTAGCTTAGTCGGCTCCTTAACAAACAACCATTCACAGGATGACACTTCTACTATGTCACTCGTGCAGCACTTGCCTAGCACATACAAGTCAGTCTTTCCCAACATTCCTACCACAACAGTAACACGATTTTCAAAAGAAAAACACTTTACTATAGAGGTTTAAGTATAGAGTATAGAGCAACCTTTCAACACACACCCACAAGCTCATACATCCCTAGAGCTCTCAAGGCCATCTCTTGTTTACACTAGTCTTTGGCTTCACCACACTTGGCTTATCCCAAATGAAAGATCACCCATTTATATAGGAATACCACCTCATCAGCCAACGGTTAAGATTTTTCCTCAATTCTCCACTATAGATGACTAGAATTTATGCTTTGGATGATTCTATACAATTATCTCCCTCAATAATACATTAGAACTACCATCATCCTCCCACTCAAGAACATTTCAGAGTAAATCACATGTCCCCTCCCTTTCTCTAATTTTTTTATAATTCTCTAGGTCATCCTAAAACTTTCCGGAACCACCTAGACAATTCCTTTCCCTACATTTACATCTTTGTACAACTAAGTTGTACATGAGAGCATCATTTGTTTGTGGGTGCAACTACGTGGTGTCTATCCGCTGCACTCCTCAGCAACTCGTGACAAACCACTCAAGATTAAAGATCTCAGGGATTATTAAGGTACAAAATATTAAAAAACATGATAAATATTAGGGATTGGATCTGAATTTGGTTTGAATAAAAGAGAAATACAAAATAGATGGAAGGAAACAAAATCCAGCTGGGCACTGTGGGAAATCCACTAATCACTACTCCTCATAACTTCTTTTTTCATTTCTTTTTACTTATATACCCAAAAAGAAAATCAACATGGAAAAGATAGCAACAATCTTGCTGAAATTTCTATCATCTATCCCATTCAAAATCTGAGGACTACATGATTTTATATAGAAAAACTGTCTCCTTATTCCATTGGGGCTCAACTAGCCTAATTTGACTAGGACTCAACTAGGAGAATAAGTACTGAGATATACTTGATTCCAGACCTAACTCTGAACTATTTGTTGTATCAACTTCTGTTGTCTTTTAAAAGTAACAGGAAAATGCAAATCAAAATAAAGGAGAACCTGCTGGAGCCATTGAAACTTAAAAATACTGATCTAGATCTGACTTTCCTTGCTCCCTTTATTACCTACATTATTCTCCCCTGTTGGAGAAAACTCAGTCCCTGAGTTTTGAGATAGCAATGAATCAGAAATAGAATGGACCTATGTTGCATCATCATTATCAGATCAATATTGACAAAAACCCTGTCTTCTGCTTTGGAAGTAGTAGTGACACATGGAAGAGATATTTTCTTCAAACAAAACTACTAAATCTATCAGGGATAGTAAACACCATAATGTTACTCCTAACAGCAAGCATGTTAACATTGCGAAATCACTATTTTATGTTCTGTGTCTTTATCAATCATTAAAGAGGCATGTTGTCCTTCACCAGATTCCTCAACTGGGTTTAATTCTCTGATTTCTTCCAAGAGTTCCTCCTTATTGGTGGGTGGAGGATCAGTTCTTTATTTAACATCTCCTTATTCTTCACTGATGAGTTTTATTTGCATCCTTTTCAAAACAAATCTTACTATCCCCCAAATCATTTACATCATAGACTCCATAATCAAATTCCAATTCGTCAATCTCACCTCCAACTTTAAGACTTATAGTGATATGTTCTATCCACTAGCTTCCCAAATGCAGCTTCAACCATGCAAGCCGTCTCTTCTCTCCAACCTTCTGAATTTCCTTTAGCTTCCAGTTGCACGTTTATTTATTTTGATCAACTTGTCTGGCATCTGTTGATCCTTGTTTTGACTTGCTCAGTTCTTGATTTTCACATTGTTGGCTAGTTTTTCCTGTGAGATTTTCTAGCAAGCTTTTTTGATTGTTTTCCCACCTAATTATAACCAAAGTTGGCTGTTTGTTGCATCTGATAATTCGGTCTAATACAGGAACTGCTCCACACAAACATCAGTCTCAAATTTTTTAGATCCTTGAATTTTGTGTAATCCTTATTTCATGCTGTAATCCGTTCATAAATCGAGCCATCTTCATCCTTTTATCTTCTGCGGGTCCACATTTGTGTAAGATCCTTGAATTTTCAAACATAATCAAGAACAAACACATTACAGTGTTCTAGGTGTCTATCACGTATATATAACATAAAAACTGTTGCAAATGCCAAAACTTCTTATGTTTGTGCTTCAGGAATTCATACATCATATGTCAACACTTGTTGATCACCCACATTGTGAGGCATCACCGAAAACCTCACCTGGATACAAAAATTAGTGCATGATAATGAAGGATGCACATAAAAATCTAATCTGATGCAGATCCAGCTAGGGTTTAGGGCAATCTTTCAGGGCTGGAAATTAAGATTGCAGGGTTTATTTGGGTATTGGAGGAGAAATGTGATAAAAATAAGGGAATCTGATTTTTATTTGAATAAAAGAAGAGAAGAATAAAAAAGATAAAGGATGGAAACCTATGAAATCCACCTATGACTAAGAAATCCACTCATAACCACCATGAAATCTGCATCAACGATTCCCTTTGGAATATGAATATATCACGTTTATATAGGTAAACTATATCCTAATCCCACAAAAGCTCAACTAGCCTAATTTAACAAGGACACAATTTTGAAAACAAGTAAAGATATAGTCTTGACTCTAGACTTGACTCTTAAGTAAAATGTCTTTTGAAATGAAAAGAAAAATATCAACAAAAATAAAAAGAAACAGCAGAAAAAAAATTACAATTATACCTTGCAAGGCACCAGCTATTAAAAATTTAAAACTAAGGAACTGCCTCCTAGATTAACTTGTCTTCTTCCTTTACTGCCTTCATCAAGTAGTCTAGGAAAACAGAGCCAACTACCAACCACAAAGGCTCCTGTTGTTTTCTCAGAAAAAGCATCAATATACCCTTAAAAATAGTACAAATTTTATTTTTTACTTCCTCAAGTCATGCCAGCATTATTCCCAGCCAACTAATTCTCAATATATAATAATGGCTTTTTCTGTGGTGAAGAGAAACTTCATAATGCAGATGATTCCACTCCCAAATAATTGATTAAATTGGTAAAAGCTGTTCTTAGTATCACCAAACAAATGATGAAGAATATTTTTGAACCAATTTCATGCTCAATGTCATGAATGAGAAATAGCTTTCAGGCATGTTCACACAAATGATCCAAGAACATTGTAAGAGTGGCAAATAAGTAAACTGACTAAAATGAAACACAGGAGAAGAAGAGGCCCGGAACAAAACCTGTTTTCTCCTGTTTCTTTGAAGAAGTGTTCTTAGGATCAGTCTCCTGCATGTAGAAACAAAAGATTCTTTGAGCTTGAATGAAAGCACAATTTTCGCCAATCACCAAGACAACAAATCTCATACAATCAAAAAATGGAAAATGAAGCAGATAATTGAATCGCTCATAGCATCAATAAGGAAAAACATGTCTATGTGGAGTCCCAACTCCCAAAACCAAGCCTTGGACAATAATAGTTCTAAATGCAAATTAGCCTACAAAGTCCAAAGATTTTACCCCACTCTACATTGTCAGCCATTCTACTTTCAAGGTGACAGTCAAAATCATTCAAATGCAACTAGTGGGTGCGTAGGCATAGGTTTCCTACTTCACTTAGGTTGAGTCTGAGCCAGCATATAATAAAAACTGCTTTCACATTGAAGGCTTTCACCTTGTAGGCTTTCACCTATTTGGGCCATGGATGTCTCTTATTTTGGGGTTTCACCACGATTAAAAACTGCTTTGATCTTGTTTTTCTTCTTTATTTAATCTGGCTGCACATTTTGATTGAACTCCTTTAACGTAGAGCTGATCAAAACCACACCACCCCCATTCACCCAGCCCAAAATTTGGGTGGCTGGACAAGATATATAAGTGGGTTGTTTGGGAAAATTGAAGGCACAAAATAAATTTTTTCCAGGCTCAGGCATCTTGAAAATATGCCTGGTAGAATATAGGCACACAACTACATATATATCTATGAAGGTTATTTTCTAATTATTTATATAAAAACCAAATGTCTCCTTTCTCATCTACACCTCCGGTCATTAGCATCTTTCCTATCCACATCTTCTCGCCAGCATCTTCACCACATAATAAGCCACCTATGATGGCCAATGAGACAGTGCATTGGCTGCATAAAAGCATATCCATTTGGAAATTTTGTGGAAAATAAAAACCTACGTCTCCTTTCTCAGTTACGCCTCAAATCATTAGCACCTTTCGTATCTCCAGCTTCTTGCCAGCATCTCCACCAAATAGTAAGCCACATATGATGGCCAATGAGAAGGTGCATTGGCTGCATACAAGCATATCCATTTGGAAACTTTTGTGGTATATAGAAACAAAATGTCTCCTTTCTCATCCACAGTTCCAGTCATTAGCACCTATCCTATCTGCATCTCCTCATCAGCATCTTCACCAAATAATAAGCAGCCTATGATGGCCAATGAGATGGTGCATTGGCTGCATAAAAGCATATCCATTTGGAAACTATGGGGATATGAAGATACTGTTATGACTTTGAGGCACTCATCCCCTGAAGTTTTAAATTACATTGAGTTTTCAGGGCAAAAGTTAGTTTTTCTGTGCAAAAATATATTGATTAGTTTTTCTGTGAAAAAATATACTGACACTGGTAAAGCAATCCATCTGTAAAGCAACCACAAGATATAGTGCTAGCACAGGACACTCAATATAACATATGCCAATATTCCAGATTGGAGCCACAGGTTGACTGAAAGATAAGCACAAGCGCAGACACTCAGTATAACGTATATCAATATTCCAGAGTGCAGCAGCAGGTCGACCGTGAGATAACTGTGCACACTATGGATTGCATCATCATACTGTTTCTTACATCAGTTCAGATTACAGATTCCAGTTATATTATGATGATGGTTGCCATTATACATGAGTCAACTGTTATATATCTTCATCACAGAAAAGAGCACATGTTTTACATAAGCAACCAAGGAACAAAGGTTGCTGTCATGAATCCTCAGTAACAGCAGGACAACAATTCATTTCTATTTACAGCAGCTAATCACCTCAGATCTACTACTCCAGCAACCAATCCAAGAAGCAAACCCATACAGCATTCGATTGGTTAACTGCATATGCCTAGGATCCAAATCATCAACAAACACATGTTGTGTTTTCCATGATTCAGTATTTAGTTCACTTGTAAATTCAGTTTCAATACAACGTGTGCTTTAATTGTAAGGCTGAGATTTATCTACTTAGAATATTATCCTATGTTTGTAATTACATTGAAATTACTAATTAAGTAATTGATCCTCCTCAGTTGTAAAAGTTCCTGATTTAATAAAATTCATACGCTCAATGTGAGCTCTTTTCTGTTTTCTCGATGCACCGTTTTCTGTGCTCTGTTCTTCTATTCTTGATGCTCTGTTTTCTGTCCATCACTGTGTTCTTCATCACAGTTCTATTGAACTGATATCAAAGATGCAGCACATTCATGACAAGGGACGACAGGAATCTTAAAGGTTTGCACTAAAGGGAGAACTCAGTGAAAGAGTAGTTTCCTCACCTGGTTAATGCAAAGCTTTTGAGGGACTAAAAGTCTCCTTGGTGGACAGGCCCTAGCATGAAATAGAGCTTAACCAAATTCGTCACTTCCGTTCAACTTGGTTTTATATCATATCTTTGGCTAGCTCTAAATTTGAAGATCACAAATGACGGTTCCCTTTAAACCCATTGTTGGTCTTCCTCAGCCTCTTCTAGCAAAAGCCTCTACTAAGTTCTTACATCAGGAACATCACATCGGTAATCTTCATCTTATATGACCAAACCACTTCCAACATGTCACTCACATTGCGTCTTCTACCGGTGCCACCATGACCCCCTCTCGTATAATATCACTACAAAATCTGTTGTTGTATGGTCATACATCCATCTAGAGATCTTGATCTCTTGTACAACTATTTTGTGAGCATATGATGCTTAATTACCCGATACTCTGCTTCATGTAGCACGGTTGGGTAAAAGCCAAACCACCTTATAGTGTTACTATAAGTTTTGACTTGTGTTCTCCAATTACACAAGATCATTGCTGCACCTCTCTATTTCACGCAACGCTCATTAATCTCACGAACAATACCCCCATCGAGTGCCATATCCTTCTGAACCACTGACCCAAGTATTAAAATACCCACCTTTGGGAGGCTTTCTATCCATATGCCCACCTTCCCATAATTTATTCATTGTTATTATTAAACTTGAATTTCAAGTATTCAATCTTCATTCAACTAATTCGACAACATTTCTCTTCCAAAGTCTCTCTCCAAACTTCCGACTTAGCATAAATTCTCTTTTTTATTTCATCCACTAAAACTGTCATCCGGGAAGAGTAAATACCTAGTTACATATCTTGAATGCTTTTGTAAGTTCATCCATAAATAAATATTGGCTTAAACCTGACTTTTGGTATCAGCTAATCATGTAGGAAAAATCTCAATCTCCCTCGTATATGCCTAGAAAAGTCATTATTCCATTATACATGTCTTTTAAAACTTGGATGTATGCCACAGAACTCCTTTCTTCTCCGAAATTCCCATAACATTTCTCTATGGATGATATTATAAGCCTTAACTAAATCAACAAATACCATAGGATGGTATGGTCCTTCCATTTTTTCTTAAACTGCTGCATCAAACATTGTAACACATAGATTAGTGCAATTGCAGACCTACCAGGCATCTATACAAATTGGTTCACAAATACATTTATGTCTTATCTTAGACTCCTTTATATAAACATGTTCCATGGATTCATCATAATACATTAATAGTTCACACAACATTTTATATAACCTTTGTTTTTATCTACCAAAGTGCCCCTTCCCATTCCTGTATATCTTCTTGCTGCTTAAGATCTTGTTAAACAATCTAATTCACCGCATAATTTAGTTTAACTTCCTCTTTTCGAATATGACAACAAAGAGAACGACTTAGGTTTGTCACACACACTATATTGGCATATTCCTCATAAAAACTCACTATATCATCATCTTTATATTCCATTTAAACTTTTCTTTGATAGTTAAAGAGTCACCAAGTTCCCCAAGCATAATGGATGTCTCCTGGTTTCCATTAAAATGATTGTAGAAGCATCTCCTCCATCACTACGATGTCCTTATCAACAAGAAGTACCCAATCTTAACCATACTTGATCAACTCTACTTAATCTAAATGTTTTGTTCTTTTTGCCACTAAAGTCTTCATTGCTTCTTTCTTAGCACATTTATACCTCCCCAAATTCTTAAAGTTTCTACATTTGTATAGTGCCTCATAACAATTTCTCTTGGTCTTGCTCCAGCACCAAACTTCCTTCTGGCATGGTACACTCATTATCCACACACAAAAAAAAAGGAAAAAAAAAACACACACACACACACAAATAAGCTCGAATCAAACTGAAAGAGCTCCTACTGGACCATCAAAAGTGAAGATCAAGCATCTTGGTTTAATATGAAGAGTATATAGCAACTTGCAAAAGCCCAACTTGTTAACAAAAAGAGCCTGATATTAAGCTTGGATTGGCCAATTGTCATACAAAGCAGGACCTTTATAAATCGTCATTCATGAGACAAACCTAGGTTAGCATCAAGTTGCTTTGTTCATTGGAAAACCCAAAACCTATCAAAAGAAAGTGCAGACTAGGCAAATATAGTGATCAACAATTAATCAACCATGCACACATGTAATATTTTGCCACATTCTTAAAAGGACCAATGATATAGACCCTCCTTCAAAGGTTGGGGTACAGATGCGAGACTATAGAAGATGCCTTCAGATGCTAGTTATCATAATCAGCAAAGACATTACCTTTTTCATATTATTGCCAGTGCGTTGTTGATGTACAAGGTTGATCACCGCTTCATGAACAGCTCTTTTCTTCTTCATTACATCCACCCATTGACTGGAAGGACCCTGCAATCAAAGCCAAATGAATATTCAATAAATAGATATTAAAGAATTGATAGCAGACTCAAGTTTGGATTTAGCTTACCAATGTTAGCAGACAAAAGATGGCAAGGGATACCATGTTGATATTTTAGATGCATGAAAAAGTCAATGATACAGAGAATATAATTAATAATCTCAAATAGCACACAGAAATCAATGGCCTCAAAATCCTGATGGTGCAGCTAAGGTTGCCACCACCACATAAATATAAAGAGCTTCATTTTTAAGAGATATGTCAGAGAGTTTTTTTTTTCTAAAGAGAGGAGGATAAATATGGCAAATCATTAAACAAAGCCAACATTCATAAACCCATTTTCCTTTTCGTTCCAACAAACTATATTTTGAGATAGGAAATAAATCATCATCTCCAGTGAAGATTCATTCCATTAAATGGTAACTGCAAAAATAAGGGCTATCCTAAGATAAATTTTTGGTAAATCCTACTAAGATCAGAGTTATGAAAGCAAAACTAATGTGGTTTCGCTTGCTACTTTAAGCATTATGCTTGGATGTAATTTTTTTATCCAGTCTTAACAGTAGCATTTTTATGCCTAGTAGTATAAACTGTGCAAGGGCTAAACCACTTGTGACTTGATGAAATAAATTTCTGCTTTGCTGATCAATTAAAGATATATGAAAATCCACCCATGAAAACAAAAAGAATAAGGAAAGACTGCATGATTGTAACAATCTAAATCAACGATAGCAATCAACAAAATTTCTAAGAAGACAAAAGAACCCTAGCCTAATAAGAATGGTGTTCAAACCAGACCAAGTGAATCGACATCAAATTAAAAAAAAATTATAGGATTGAAAAATTACTTGCAAATGCTTTGATTTTGCAGCTTCACCTTCAGCCTCCAAGATGGTCTGTTTAGGTCTAGTAGACATCAACCATTAAAAGTTTAGAGATTAGCACCGAGGACATTTCAAAAGGAAAATGAACAGCATAGAGGAAGATCAAGGGGATAATTTAGAGGGGACAATTTAATCACCTGAAAGATCTTAATCGTTCAGAGAAAGCCAGTGCTGTTAACTCATTGCCTCCTAGTACATCTCTGAATATTGGATGCAACCCTTCACAGGGTAGATCTTTTACTCTCCTGATGGATTCCTTTGATGGTAAGGGTTTTGTCTTTGTATACAGGTGAAATGCATTTGTACAGGTCTTCTGCAGAGCATTTAGCTCTGTAGATGAATCAATTATTTCCCGAACTCTATCTGAAACAATATCCAAAACTGTTTGAGGAATGCGTCCATAAACTGTTTCTCCATTAGAAATTGCTTCATCAATTCTGGCCATCACATCAATATCTTGTAGAACCTCTTCCTCAGAAGGAGCTGCCCTAATGGGCTTTGAAAGAAAGAGATGAAGATCCAAAAGATAAGGCATATCCTCATAAGTCAGAAAAGAATATGCAGTACCAGTCCGGCCTGCCCTTGCAGCTCGCCCTACTCGATGTACAAAAATTTTAGGTTTTGGGGGGAAATCCCAGTTTATTACATTGTCAAGCAAAGGTATGTCAATGCCTCTAGCTGCAACATCGGTAACAATTAACAACATAGTTTTTCTTGATCTGAATTTTGATATGTGAATCTTGCGAGCATCTTGGTCCATGTCACCGTAGCATACAGAGGGTTCAATACCTTCCTCCCTAAACAAGGTATTGAGGAACTCAACATGATGCTTGGTGGAAACAAAAATCAAGGTTTGCTGATCTGAACTGATGTGTTCTCTTATCAAATACAGAAGTGCTGCATATTTTTCTTCCTGCCTCACAGTGAAAAAGGCGAGCCTCAAGTCAGGGCTAATCTTGGTCTCCAAATCCAGCCGAACAAGCTGAGGATCCCGCAGACCTGCCTTTGCAAATTCAGCCAGGGCACTTGGTAAGGTTGCACTAAAAAGCAAAGTCTGGCGGTTCTCACTCAGCTGGGTGAGAATTTTATGAAGCTGCTCCGCAAAACCCATGTCAAATAAACAATCAGCTTCATCAAATACCACATATTCCACCGTCCTAAGTGACATGTCATCGACCTCAGACAAATGGTGCATCAACCGACCAGGCGTTGCAATAATGATGTCTGGACTCTGTGCTAATTCTTCAAACTGACTTTCCATGCTGTCACCACCAACCAGTAAACTAGTCCGAAGATCTGTGCATATTAACAGCAATTTCAAAACTTATGGACAAGGATGCCGGATTTCTGCAAGAGTTTCATAGAATCCAATGTCGGAAATGCAATGAAACCAAATTTTTAGAAAGGGATTTCTTTTACAAGAACCACTTTAGTTTTCAGTCCTTTTCACACAACCACAACTTTTTTTTCACATATTTCATCAAACGCCGAATTTAATCTCTAGCAACGTTACACATAGGGTGATACCGTTACCATTTCCATCCAATTTTCACTCTTATGACTATAATACCATGTGTTGTACAATATTTATGTACAGATGTCAACTAAGACAACTGATGTACAACATGCCCAAGTCATAATGACTATTTGGATAATATCAATTAAAATTGCAAAAATAATTGTCCCCAGAATCAGCTTGTAGGTTTCCAGATGAAAAGGTGAAAATAAAGTATCATATAAATCAAAGAATATCAGCTGGTGAATCCAGCACAATTGGAGATACTGAAAACAGCTAAATTATCTCCAAGAAGTGTAATCCAACACAATTCTGTAACTTGAAGCCGACTTCATTTCAATCATGGGCAAGTAATCGAAACGAAAAGGCTTTAGCTCGGGGTGACATCAGGTTGCCGCCTCGGTTACAATGAAAAAGCAACAGAAGTGGGATAGTGTTACAGATAAAATACTCTTTCTTACACAAACTAGAATGATGAACAACAATAAAATAAGGGAGAACCAGAAGCCAAGAGTAGATTACCAAAACATCCATCTTGAAAGCATGCCCCAAAGAGCTAGAAGTGGTGACTAACACTAGAACCATTTCAATCCGAATCGAGAAACGAACCAAAACACATGACAATACAAATAACCTATTACGAAATCTTAAAATTGATAGAAATCGATTTCTGATAAATGTATCGCAAGAAATTGATTCTTTTAATGAAGCAAAATACCACTGACTTTCAACTAGAAATATAAACGAATGCAGTCAAAATGACAAATTTGATTGTTCCAACGCAAACACGAACCTGTATATCGACCCAATTCTTTAGTGAACTTCAAAGTCTGAAGGGACAAATCCCTAGTGGGGGACAAAATCAAAGCCCTCACACCACCCTGAGGCACATGCTGCTTCAATTTCTCAAGCATGGGAATCAAAAATGCCGCCGTCTTACCGGATCCAGTACGCGCCATGGCGACAACATCGACGCCTGCGAGGATAAGGGGCATGGTTTTGCGTTGAATTGGAGTGGGAACTCTGTAGCCCTTCCGTTTGATTGCTCCATAGACGTTGGGGCTTAGGCCTAAGGATTCAAAGCCTCCTGATTTTGATTTCTTCTTCTGTTTCTCTTTCCGCTTTAGCTCTGCTTTTGAGCTCACAAGAAGAGAGAGCCCCATAGGTGCAAACGAGGGGTGTTGCGACGCCTCTGGCCTTGCAGCGCAAACGACCCCTATATTTGAAAAAAATGGTATTTCATTTTTTTTTAAGAAAATGTCTAAACAAATCTCAGCCAGCAGCTTTACATTTGGGGCTTACGATTCCTAATGGCAGCCGTTTCCCCCTTTCATTAAAAAAACCTTCCCATTATTATTATTTTTTTAAAAGGCTGCGCGTTCTCGGTTGCAAAGAACCTACCCATTATTTTTTTACAAGGGACGAGGCTGAGGGCTTACATTTAAAAAATATATATAAACCTCGTCGCCGAAGCTGTTCTCGATCAATACTGAGGACCGCCGTCGACTCCTCAGCATTGAAGCCATCGACAGCACTTCAGTCACGTCGCCGCTGCCCTAACTCTAAAAAACCCAAATCGATCCTAAATATTGGAATAAAAAATAAAAAATATAAACCTAGTTGCTGCCCCCGTCGGCAAATCAGCATCGACGTCGTCAACTGCTTTGCCGCCATCGCCGCATTCGCACCCGCATTCCGCAGCTCGCCTCTAAAAAATACAGCGAGAAATGCAAAATAAAAAATAAAACATTTAAAAAACAAAATAAAACAACATTTTTAAAAAAATAAAAATAAAAAGGTTAACGACAGCAGTTGGATCCAACGGTTTGGTGCATTTGTCGCTGTATTTTCAAGAGGCGGGCTGAATACGGGTGCGATGCGGCAACGGAGACGAGGCTGAGGTGCTTTCAACGGCGTCGATGCTGAGGAGCCGACCGAGAACGGCTTCGGCGACTAGGTTTATATTTTTCATTTTTATTTCATTTTTAAAGTCGTCAACTGACGACTTCGTGGGTCAAATGAACCCAACGACGGCGTTGATGCTGAGGAGCCGACGACGGCAGCGGCAAAAACCACCGAAAACTGTTATGATTATCTAAAAACAATCATATTCCTCATACTTCACAATCAGCAAAAAATCTACAGAGAAAGGGGGACGAAAAAATTAGCAACGAAATAAACCCAAGATGGGTTTATTCAGATAAATTCACCGCAATCAAAATCAACGAAAGCAAAAAAATGAACTCTGATGAAATTAGCAAAAACGCGTCAAAACTAGCAATCCATTCAGATAAATCTGAATAGAGATCAGAAGTCAGATGAAAAACATAAATAAAGATTAATACCTCAGTGTCTTCCACTTTCTTCGCCGCTTCTCATCGACTCCACCGCCGCTACGCTCAGCAATAGCAGAGGCGTCGCAGCGCCCTTCTCCCACGAGCTATGATTTAGCTGTCGATTGAAAGAGAGGAAGAGAAAGGGGTTACAGAGATCAGGTCTCACAATCTCCCTCCCTCCGACGATCGTCAAGTGACGATTTCTAAATAAACCCTAGATGGGTTTTAAAAAGACGGTGCAGCCGTTAGATGAAAATATCATCCAACGGCTGTAGCGCAGCCTTTTTCAAAAAATAATAATAATGGCAGGGTTCTTTTTTAAATAAAAAGGAAATATAAGAGTTATTGATTTAGATCCAATGGAATCGTACGCGCTATAAGTAAGGCCAAGGAGCGGGGATCCTGTTTCTCCCAATAAAAAGGCATCTTTTATTCATATCATTAAATTTAAAAATTTTAATTATTAAATTTTAAATATTATATAATAATATATAAATTATTATTATTATTAAAAATATTTTAAATATTTAGATATTTGTTAGGTCCCGTGTCGAGGCCCACCAACGACGAAGGCCCAGCCCACTGTACAGGAAGTGAAAGCTCACGTGGTGCCCAGCTGGCAGTAAAGGACAAAAGTTCTGCGGCGCATTAATGAGCTGCCAGAGGCGCAGAATGAGCCAACCAGTAGGGGCATGGTCAATCCTGCGCCAGCGGCTCAGACGGCTACTGGCAGGCAGCCGCCTAATCCCCTTTCAAGGGAAAGCTAAACGTACACGGCAACTCCTATAAGCCTGCCAACCACCAAAAGGCGACAGCGGAGATGACCGGCGCACAACGGCAACTACCAGCGGCCATAGAACCCTAGCAACGGGTATTCTCGAGCCCAGCGTCCACTGAGAGGGAGACTATAAAAGCTCCCTCACCCCTTCTGGGAAGAGGATCGGTTCAGAATTGAAAAGCAAATAGGAGAAGAGCCCTCGATCACTTGGACTAGAAGTCTCTCGAGATACCTCCTAACTCCCAAAGAACGGATTCGAGAGGACCTTGGACCACCAAGTCCAACGCAGATCTTCATCACCAACATCCGAATCCTTTCGCCTCTTCAGGCAGGGGAAGTTAGCCACTCATAGCGGTGCACTAAGGAAGCCAGGCCTTCCATACCTACTCATTGTATTTTCACTCCAAACATAAGCATATTCACGTATCATCAGCATACATCCTCACACCGCCCAGAGCGAGTGTGACCTCACCGTTTATGCAGGAGCTTGCTAACTTAAGCGTCGGAGTGGCCGTGGTGGGAAAAATCCCGTCGGGTCCCTGACCTCTTGTTTGTTGTTTGTGTTGTGCAGGTCCCAGATTTAGAGATACGGAGACCGGACCCTTGCCTTGACGCAATCGCGTGTTGAGGAATTCGAAAGCTCCCTAATCCGTACAACAACCTCGCGGACCTAGAAACGCAACAATATTAATATTATAAAAAAATAAAAATAAAAATATAATTATATTTAATATTTTTTATTTTTTAAATTTTAATTATTAAATTTTAATTTAATAATCTCATAAAAAGAAGTAAACTTTTATTGTTTCTTGAGAGAAAAGTAGATCCCCAAACTCATAAGGCCGAGGCCACTTAGTCCCCATTGATGAAGGTGGAGGGCCGACGCACACTTTAGAGGCAAACGCAGACTGTATCTCCCTTAATTAATTAAAAAAACAATAGACCCTTTTTTTCTTTTTTTTTGTAAGTAAAAAGACTTCCACTTTGTTACTATCTATTTAAAATATATTTAAAAATATTTTTAAATATTGATAATAAACTAATAAAATAATCTCATACTATTTTTATTATACAAATAACGAATAAAG
>JAOVVI020000555.1:19096-30704 GCA_028571085.2 Nepenthes alata | reverse complement strand
GTTTTTGATTATTATTGTTCTGTTTATTATTTTGGAGGATATTTGTAAAATTAGTCCGCTGCTTTTGAATGTTAGTTATTTCCGTGACACATTTGAAGTAATTGAAGGAAATCATTTCTAGTATGCATCTCAAATTTGATTGATGAAAAGAAAAATTTTTATGTCCACCTATTTAATTTATGTCAATGTAAGAATTATGGTTTTGACGACGGCTTTTATTGGTGGTAAAAAGTCGGGTCGTCACAGAAATGCCCAACATAAAATCAAGTTTCAGCCAGATAGGGCAAACGAGACAAAGAGTCTTTGCTTAGAACCAGCAGTCAGCAGCTGCACCATCAGGATCTCTTCCCGGCACCAAATCTGGGCCGGCTGTTCGCCAGCAACATCCAGCATCATCATCCTGTAGTTTGCTGCTTCAGTTCCACCCTCACTGATTGGATTGAGCAACCGTAACAGCAAACCAGCTGCACCAATCTGCATCATCACCCAAAAATTGGGCCTATGTAAATTGCCCCGAGCATCACCATGAACAAAATCATGAACCGACCGAAAGAAACAACAATTAGATGTACATCATCTAAAATAGCCACTTAGATCCCGGCCCACCTAGACCAAATAATAAAAAATAGGCATATACCCAATTTTATGTAATATCGCTTCTCCTTACACCAAGCCAGCTACTGCACATGTATACCGGCATCAGCCAGAGCCAGCAGCAACTACCACTCCGGCAAAGGAACGAAACATGCAAAATGCACTTCGGCAAAAATGCACTCCGGCGAAATACACTCCGGCAAAATACACTCTGACAAAATGCACTCCGGCAAATGCACTCCAGATTCAACTAACTCAAGGCCACTCCGGTCTTTTAACAAAACCACACCGGATGTAGAGCCACTCCGGCCTCTTCTCACGTTTCGACAATCTAGGCACAACATCTAGGCACCCTCAGGCCAAAATCCACTTTTCCACAATATACCAAACCACCAAAAACCAGTCAGGGGCATAACTAAATGCCCACCCGATATCACCTATTTATTTACAGCTTGATGCCAATCCAACACCTAGCAACACAGGTGTTGCGCCCGTATTGGTCCCTTGTCACTCCCAACAATGCCCGTGTCGCTTGTCGTCCTCTAGGAGCTCCATTGTCATGCCTGCAATGCTAGTGTCATGCAGGTGTCACACCCAGCAGCTTCCTTGTCACTCCCAGAAGAGCGAGTGTCTCGCCCGTGTCGGTCCCTTATCACTCCCAGCGGTGCCCGTGTCACTTGTCGTGCTCCAGCAGCTCCCTTGTTGTACCCAGCAAAAATACACTCTCGCAAAATACACTCCGAAAAAATGTACTCTGAAAAAAATGCACTCCGGCAAATGCACTCCGAAAAACTGCACTCCGGCAAAATGCACTCTAGATTCAACTAACTCAAGGCCACTCCCGTCTTTTAACGAAACAGGCACTCCGGATGCAGAGCCACTCCGGCCATATAGCGAACAAATCACTCCGGCCTCCACACCACCACCTCAGGGGGAAGGCAGATGAAGTCAACAGCATCGCACCTCTGCTACAGCATGGACCACAAATTTGGCATTCTAGCACCAGTATCTATTGATAAGAGAGCCAATGAATGAACGCTCCACTCAATGCACCTGCATGAGCAGAAACTCGAACTCCTTCTAGGCAATAGCATATAGCTCCCACCCATTCAGCTTCAACCAGATCCAGAAAACAAGACATATTTAATTGAAGCCAAGCAGAATCAGCAGCAAATGTTGCAGCACACATCACCACACCAGCAAGCTTCCTGATGCAGAGCATTTAGACAGCTTCCTCATAGCATGTCATCGGCAGTGAGCCAACAGCGCAGGTCATCAAAACCGGCATCATCAAAAAATAGCAATCTGTCCATCAAAAGCTCTAAGCAGCTGCAACAAACAACAGCATCTGTACATCCCAGCAAACCAGTGATCTTGCAATATTGCCAACAACAATAACAGTGGGCTGACTCCAGTAACAGCCGGCCACAATACATTCATGAGAGATACTCATGAAGGAAATCCTGCATCAGGCTGACTGCCACCCACATACAGCTCTGCACCTGCTTCAATCTCATCGTGGATTCCACCAACAGAAATTGGAACACAGCTATTTGCACATCCATCATCAGGATCACAGGAGACAGCATTGGGGAACCAACCCATCTAAATGCATCATTTCCGGCCACTGAGTAATCACCCCAGCCAACCATCAACCCAAATAGCCGTGAGCTAGAGTGGCTTGGGTATAGCTGGAACAGTAGCAGTTAATGTGTGGCTTCGATACTCCATCAGCAGAAAAATGGGCACAGCATCTAGGCACCCTCAGGCAAAAATCCACTTTTCCACAATATACCAAACCACCAAAAACCAGTCAGGGGCATAACTAAATGCCCACTCGATATCACCTATTTATATACAGCTTGATGCCAATCCAAGCAGAACTCCATCAGCAAAGTGCCTAGGAGCCTGGGGAAGACTTGGGCTTTTTGGATTTTTTCTTTTTCTTGGATTTTGAAGTCTTCCAAATATCACAATCCAAGTCCAACGCCTCATTGATGCTCAAGAACTTCTCTTTGGAGTAGTCAATGACCCGGCCCACAGAAACCTCAGCAGAGGAACCGTTGGGCCTGGCAGGGCCAGCACCTCCTTGCTTTAATGAATTCAACCCATATTTATTAACCAGACGAGAGATAAGATTTGGGGTTGGCTCCCAATCACTATCAGAATCAGGTTCCAAGCCATGGCTTGATGATGTGAGATTATCCAATCCCCCCTCATTATCAACAGAATCCCGAGATTTCATAATCCCGTGAGCATCAACAGGAGCCAACTGATTTAGATGGCTCAGGTAATGCTGCTTAGACGGGGAAGTGGAAGTGTGGTGTCTTGAGCAAGCAATACAAACCGCACCCGGATTCAGAGAACCATTACCAACAGCAACAGAGGATACTCCCTTGGAACAGGGGAGGGCTTTAAGTGCAAATTTTCAATTGGCATTGCCAGGAGGAGGAGAATTAAAAGCACAAGGAGCACTAGACACCTTGGGCTCCTCCAATTCATAAGAGGGTTTAGGGGAAGCAACACCAGGGGATTGCAAATTCTGGAGAATCCCACAATTCAATGAATCAGCACATGAGATAGGAGGCAACTTTGGTTCCAAAAGGCCTCCAGGCAGGAGGGGTTGTAGCATTAAATCAACACCAAGAGCCACCTGTAAAAAAGTCTCACAGCCGGATTTACAAGACTTCTCAGACACATCACATATAGGAGCAAATTTGATCCCAGACTCAGTCACAGCATATTCCAAACAAGCTCTAGGAGCTGGAACATCAGTAGTCTGAAACATAGAGCCAGCAGAAACTGGAATAACAGGATTATCCCTCTTCGGTTTCCAAGGGTAGCTTACAGACACCGCTGCAGGTTCTTTATTCAGCAACCCAAAATCGAACCGAATTTTAGAGGGGAAAGCAGAATCAGCATCCACTTCGACACAGACACGGGCGAAATTCAATCTCTCCATTTTGGCGGTATTGGAATCCAATTGGATGGGTTTACCGACAGCACTAGCTATCCATCCAAGACCCAACGGAGTCCAATATTCTACAGGCACGTTTTATAGCCTAATCCACAAAGGGAAAGAGTTATTCTGATCTCTAGAAAGAGGGGACCCAACTTTCCATCTTCTTAGAATTAGAAGGCAGCCCGCAATTGACCAAGGGCCCCTTTCTAAGCACAATTCCATCTGGGCAACAGATGAGAAACGGAACAAGAAAATATCCTTATGAGTTTCATAAACATGAGATAATCCAAAACGAGCCCAAATCTTTCTAACTATGTTGTTCACAGTCCTAAGATGAGGCTTTCTGCCAATGAAAGAACCACACAACGTGGCTCCCCAACAATCTTCACTTGCTTTGATGACATTAGTCGGGGGGACAATGGTAGCACAGTCGCCAACGACCGATCGAGGGGGTAATAATACAGGACCGATGGAGGACAATCACAATCCTTAAGATTATTAGCAGTCGGTTGCAAGGGGGAACAACCGACCCTATTATCAGAGATTTCCACACTAGAAAACGAGACAGTGGAAGGCTTACCTGTCTTCGGGGAAGAAATCTTCTTTGAAGATGGAGGAGGAGAAACTCCAGCCGACCGCCGTGGAGGAGGGAGAGGAGGATATTCAGCAGAGGAGGGAGGTTGTGGACATTCGGACTTGGGAGGGAGAGCAGAGAACCCAGGGGGCACCGCAAAATGGTCAGCCATGGCAAAATCGGCACCGCCTGGAAGAGCGGCCGATACGGGTTCAAAAATGAAACCCTAGAGAGAAGAGAGAGTTTCTCTCTCTAAACACAGCTCAACAGAAGGAGCCTCATGTGAATCTGGAATTTTGATAGTCCAAATGCAACGATCTTTGATACGGTGGAGATAACACCAAGAAACCCAAATGGAATTTAACTTTTCATATGCATCAAGCTAGAGAATATTATAAGAACTTCAATTATTAACAAATACTTGTTTCAATTTGTAGTCAACTATTTAAAATGAGCACGGATATAATAAGAGGGTCTAAATAGGAAGTAATCGTATGTATCATATCATCGTTATTAAAAAAAATGACATTATTTTTTACTCCTATCTTCTACCCTTGCCGGTGGAAGTCTTCTCGAGACAATCTGGAACATTATTTTTGACTGGCCTCATGGAGATATGTTCACCACTCTCGCAACCATTCGGTTACGAGGTTATTCGGGTTGCTTTAGGTCTTTTTTTTGGTAAGTAAGTATTTGGGATTAAATGGAGAAAAAAATTACACATACTATGCATTATATCCAAGTATTTTGACTTGGAGATAATGCATACAGCGCTAGGGCATACCCCGAGTTGTGCCAATAATGACATCAGCATGAGAGCCTACTAATGCAGCAGCAATCTTCAAGAACTGCTGCAAATCAGCAACCGCATCAAGCCCCATACCACCTGCTGCAAATTAGCAACCGCATCAAGCCCCATACCACCTCAGCAACAGCAAGACAAGCTGAAGACCAACAATTCAACACAACACCAAACCAAGATCAACAGTGAAACAACAAGAGAGCGCGCCACTTTCAGCATTGCAGAGCAATGACAGAAGCAGCAAAGCCATAAGGACCAAGAGCTGCGCCCACCAGCTTTAGCAAGGACCACTGAGTCAATAATGGCAATCCAGCTTCAGCATCCGTGGAGCTGCAGCCAATCTAGAAAGCCAAAAATTAACCTCCCCAGCCAATGCAACAGCAGTCAAATGCCAGCCCAAACAGCATCACCAAACCTTCCTATTCGGCAAAACAAACAAGGCAGAATCTAGACCCGATACAGATAGAGAGAACCCAACAAACCAACCCAGGTCTCAGCAATAGGATCCATGACAGCAGCCATTCACACCCAGCAAAGCCAACCAAAGAACGCTCCCCACAATGGCAACAAACAGCAGGAACTCACCGCAACAGAGGTCCACTTGCAGCCAAAACTATACCACTGTCAGCTCATCAGACCACAGCCAGAAAGCACCCAACCTAAACTGTACGGGCAACCCCCAACCCTACCAACAGGAGGGAACACATTGGCTGAGGATCATCAAGCCAGCAGCCCAAGACATTTCTGGCGCCAGAACTTGAGCACAGAGCGAGACCCACCAAGAGGCCAGAGGAAGCTGCTCCCAAATTTGTAGCGAACCACATAATCATTGCTAACTACCAATTGAAAGTAGCAACAATGCCAGCACCAAGAGAAATGGCACAACCATCTTCCATCAAATTGCTGGCCAGAGAGAACTCAGCAATCTGGAGCTCAACACTGCAGCCCATAGCCAATGGCAGCAAAAAGAAGAATCTCCACCGCAACCGAAGGATCTTTGGCAACCAAGCAGGTCCTCGGCCAGCTCTTTAGAACCTCGCCCAGTAGCTCCAAGCCCGAGCTGCACGGCAACCCCCAACCCGTCCAACAGGAGGGAACACTTTTTTTTTTTTTTAGTAAGCAAGTATTTTGGATTATATGGAGAAAAATAATTTACAAAACTTATGTATTATCTCCAAGTAGTTTGACTTGGAGATAAAACATAAAAAGCTAAGGCATACCCCGAGCAACATGTACAAAAAAATACAAAAAAACCTCGAGGAGGACAAACATTCATCAGAAAAGTCAAAAAAAGAAATCTGACAAATGTTACACAAGAACAGACGATCGACGAGAGTGCTGTCTTTTTTCACAAACACAGCAACCATGGGGAAGCAGTCAATTCGGCAACTGCACCCACCGCGTAGGAGCAAAGCATATCATCCACTCCAACGCCAAGACCAAAACGGCAAAAAACGAATCCGTCTCGGCATATGAGATACAGCATCAAACAGGCAAGGATATTGGCTAATAAAAACGGCCACAATCAGGCAGTTGAGGACCAAGTTGATTGTACTCAGCTACGAAGACATCAAACCGGCCAAATTTGACAGTGGTAGATGAGCTCGGCAATTGAAAATAGTAAATACAAATCGGCCAGAAGTCGAGAACAGCAGCTGAGGCGCAGGGCCAGAAACAGCAGATGACAAACCAGTTCGGCAGGCCAAGCCGGTTTCAAATCCCTTCCGTCCTCCATCCCCAAACGGCATCCTCAAATAGCTAAGACCACGAGCTCAAATGCCATGCAAAACAATCGGCATTGAACACAGCAAAACCAAACCGGCCAGCAAATGAAAACGGCATTTGAGGCACATCACAGTCGCCTAACCAAATTCATCATAACCCGCTCCAACAAAGACCACTCAGTAGTGAAAGCAAGAGGCCACTGTAAGGAAAGAACAACTTCAGCAATACGCCATAGCCCATACAAATGTATAGCCATAGCCCATCACCGGCTTCACTCATCTGTAGGCAACTACAACAGTCAGGGGCAGAACCTACAACATCCAAATTACATGAGCTTCAAATCCAAATGCAGCAGCAGCCGGGCCACTGCACATTTGCAGAATCTAACAACAATCAGCCAGCAATCAAGGGCATCTGCATATCCCCTTTAATACTAAAGCCATCAGCAATCCTTCAACGGTTCAGCAGCAGATAATAAACTGCTTCAGGGTATAATATACCTCGCTCCCAACCCCAACGCCATCACCAATACAGCAATTTCCACGGATACCCCGTAGACTAGTAGCCACAGCAGGATCATGGTAACAGCCCAGCTTTGATACATATGGGTACGCATGAAATTTAATCCAACAATTATGAGAAACATGCAACATTTGTAACAAAGCTTAGGGAACGATAACTTTGGGGCATAAATGTCAAAATAGAGATATTTAAAAGCTATAAAAATGAAAAATAAAGTCCGAAGTATACTTGCCTTAGTCTGATCTGCCGTTATTCTTACTCTGATCGGATCAGAAGTGGCCGAGATCTCCTCCTCTTTCTCTTTTCCCTCCTTCCTCTCATTTTTCCTTCGTGCTCTGCGTTCTATGCACCTTCTCTCTCTTCCTTACCCGATTTAAACAAAATAAAAAGCAGGTCGGTGGGAAAATTTAAAGCTGGCGCTCGAGAGACAATCAGGCGTCCTTCGAGCGCCACATTTTGCTAAATGCGCTCAAGTGGCTCCTCAAGCGCACCATTTTGTTAAACGTGTTCGAGTGGCGCCTCGAGCGCCGGGCCTGCTGCCCTTTCGTTTCATTTTTTACAATAATTTGTCTTATTTTTCAAACATAATTTTGATCATTATTGATTGAGATACCTCCTAATTATAATGTTTAGAGATTGGGACCTCACAACTCTCCCATTTACAGAAATTTCGTATTCAAAATTTAACAAAAGTACGTTCCTCAAGAGAACAAATGGGGATATTTGCTTCGGATTTCCTCCTTATGCTCCCATGTCGCTTTATCAAGTGAATGGTTCTTTCAAAGCACTTTCACCAGGGAAATAGTCTTCGTAAGCAGTATCTGGTCCTTTTGATCCAGAATCCATACTGTCTCCTCAACATAAGATAAATCCTTATCGATTGTTGAGGGCTCAAACTCAATAACATGCGTGGGATCGTGGACATATTTCCTAAGCATTACACATAAAATACATCTTGCAGATCCTCTCCAAAATCTCAAGTTGGCCAATGAACTGTGGCTTCAGTTTTCCTTTCATCCCAAATTTAATTGTTCCCTTGGACGGTGACACCTTCAAAAAGACATGGTCACCCACCTCAAATCTCAATTCTGACCTCCTCCAGTCTGCATAGCTCTTCTTCCTACTTTGAGCAAATTTCAAGCTCTCGTGGATCAATTTAATCTTCTGCGCTGTTTCTCTAACAATCTCAGGGACCAAAATTTTTTTGTCTTTGGTCTCCTCCCGATGAATTAGTGATCTACACTTTCTCCCTTATAGTGCCTAAAAAGGTGTCGTGCCTATGCTCGCATGCTAACTATTACTATAGGCGAATTCTGCTGCCAAAATAATTGTCCTAATTTTCCTTCATGTCTAAAACCAAAGCCCTTAACATATCTTCTAAGATCTAAATTGTACGCTCTAATTGAGTGTCAGTCTGGGGGTGATATACCGTACTGAACTTTAATTCCGTCCCCAACTCCTTATGCCAACTTTTTAAAAATGTCGAAACAAAACGGGGAACCCTATCAGACACAATTGAAGCAGACACACCATGAAGTTTAACAATTTTGTTCACAAACAATTGGGCAAATTTATCATGAGAATACGTTGTCCTGATAGTCAAGAAATGGGCTGATTTTATTAGCCGGTCGATAATAAGCCAAATGGCATCATGGTTCTTAGGAGTCCTTGGTAATTCCGATATAAAATCCATAGCAACATCTTCCCATTTTTAACTCGGGATTGGCATTGGTTGCAATAATCTAGATGGTTTTCTCCTTTCAGCTTTTATTTGTTGACATACAAGGTATTTCTCCACATAAGCTACAATATCTTGTTTTATATTTCTCCACCAAAATATTTTCCTCAAATCCTGATATATTTTATTTGTTCCTAGATGAATCGTATATCGGGATCAATGAGCTTCCTTTAAGATTTTCTCCATCAACTCTTTTTCATCCGGTACACACAAACAATCTCTAAATCTTAGTACTCCATCAGCTCAGACATTGGAAATAATTCTAGAGTCCTTATTTAAATCACCCACAATATCCATACAGAAAGAATCATTTCCCTGCTTTTCCTTAATCTTGTTTATCACCTCTAGTTTAATTCGAAGGTAAGATAAAAGCATCCGGTTACCTTGAACGTACCGTTGGATATCACATTGCTTCAAATACTCCAATATTTTCATCTGTTTAATTTGTAATCTCGCCACATAGCCTGATCAACGACTCAATTCATCTGTAATGACATTAGCTTTCTCAGGTCTATACTAAATCTCATAGACATAATCCTTTAAAAGGTCAACCCATCTCCTCTACCTTATATTGAGCTCCTTTTACGAGAACAAATACTTTAAACTTTTATAGTAAGAGTAGACAAAAAATTTCTTACCATAAAGATAGTGTCTCCAAATCTTTAGAGTAAACACAACTATAGCGAGCTCCAAATCATGAGTTAGGCAATTCTCTTCATACACCTTTAGTTGTCTAGACCCATAAGCCACTACTTTACCATTTTTCATCAATACACAACCCAATCCTACCTTGGAGGCATCACAATATACCTCAAACCCACTTGACCCCTCCGGAATAGTTAACACCGGAACGACCGTAAGGTGATCCTTCGACTCCTTAAAACTCTAATCGTATTTTTTACTCTAATGAAACTTGGCCTCCTTCTTCATCAACTGAGACAAGGGCATAGCAATCTACAAAAACTTCTCTACAAATCATCTATAATACCCTACGATGCCAAGAAAACTCCGGTCTTCGGTTACTGATGTAGGCCTGTTCCAATTAGTAACTGCCTCTACATTCTGTGGGTCCATAACAATGCTACCATTCGAAATCACATATCCCAAAAACATCACTTCCTTCGGTCAAAGCTCACATTTTTTTAGCTTAGCATAGAGTTTCTCCTCACAAAGCACGTGGAGAACAATCCTCAAATGAGTCTCATGCTCCTCATGATTCTTAGAATATATCAAAATGTCATCAATAAACACCACTATAAACTTATCCAAATATGGTCTAAATAATCGATTCATTAGGTCCATAAAAGCAGCATGAGTATTTGAAAGACCAAATGGCATCACAAGAAATTCGTAGTGGCCATATCTCATCAGAAAAGCTGTCTTGGCCACATCCTCATGCTTTATCCATAACTGATAATATCCGAACCTCAAATCAATCTTTGAAAATATCCGAGACCCTTGCAACTTGTCAAATAAATCATCGATGCATGTCAATAGATATTTATTTTTAATCGTGATCTTATTCAATTTACGATAATCCACACACAACCGCAAGGACTCGTCTTTCTTCCTCACAAACAGTACCGGTGCACCCCACGGAGATACACTCGGTCTAATAAATCCCTTGTCTAACAATTCTTACAATTTCACCTTTTGCTCCTTCAATTCGGCTGGCGCCATACGATAAGGGGTTTTAGAAATCGGACTAGCACTAGGAATAACCTTAATCTCAAATTTAATCTCCCGGTGATGGGGTAATCCAGGCAACTCCTCTGAAAATACATCCTTAAATTTACATACAACCAAAATGTCCCTTGCAGGCATACTATGACTCACAATGGTGCTGGCATAAGCTAGATAAGTTTGGCATCCACTTTTCATTAAATGTTTGGCATGTAAGGCTGAAACCAATATGGGCATTTCTTTTCTCTTAATGCTTTGAAAGAAAAAGGGTTCAATTTCAGGAATATCAAAATATACCCAAAAGATCATCAAAATCACCCATATTCAACAATAATAAATCTACTATCAAACACCTCACAATCACGTCCACTATACATTCAGGATATATAATAACAATAACTATCGAGGACCCAGTAGGTGTCGAAATAGCTAAAGAATAATCTAAAATTCTCAGAGTAGACAAAACATAACATACAAATTATAGGGAAACAAAAGAGTGTGCAGATCAAGAATCAAATAAAATAGAAGCTGAAACTCCACAAATAAGAAGGGTACCTTCAACCACGTTCGGGGAAGCCTTGACGTCTTGTACAGTCACTGCAAAAGCCTTAGTCGAGACAGTAGGCTTCTTTGCTTCTAGCCTCTGGAGTAATGGGCAATCTTTAATCCGGTGGCCTTATTGTCCACATCTAAAATAAGCTCCCGTCACCTTGTGACATGAATACCCCCCATGCTTCTTTCCACATAGAACGTAATCAACAACTGATGCCTGAGAACTAGTCACTGTCTGAGCTTCAACGATGGCCTTTCCTTTTGCTGCCGTCTTTGCCCATTTTGAGGGCCCGAAGGGTCCTACATTAGATCCGACACTATAACTTGTCCGGCCAACTGCCCTCTTAGCGAAGAACTTTTGGGTCTTTAACTCCTTCTCAAATATCAGTTCCCTATCCAAGATCTCCGCATAAATTTGAAGTTTTTGGGTCACCAATTGTCTCCTGATATCATCCC
>JAOVVI020000555.1:0-19086 GCA_028571085.2 Nepenthes alata | reverse complement strand
GGCGTATTGGGATAATTTAGTGAACTTTGCATCATATTCTGCCACAGTCTTATTTCCCTGCCTAAGTTGCATAAATTCTTACTCCTAATCCTAAAGATTGGAAGGAAAATACTTCTCCATAAAAGCTTCTTCAAACATTCCCCAAGTAATCTCATCATCTGGGACACCTAATGCCTTCTTTTTCATAGCACACCAGCTATCAACTTCACCTTCCAACTTATATTTACTTACCAAAAAAAAAACCTTCCAACTTATATACCGCAAAAGTAACCTTTTCTCGATCAGAGTATTGAATCACTTCAAAACTCTTCTTCATCCTCCTAAGCAAAATATCTTCTTTCACCGGATCTGGCTCACCCAAGATTTTAGGTGCTCTCTCTACCATAAACTTATCATAAGTTATCGAGGCCAGATTTACTGGAACTGACTCGGGTGCAGGGACCGGGAGCCATGTGATGCTGCTCTATCGATTCAATAATATTCATTATCCTCCCCAACAAATTTATGTATTCAGTTTCTCGGTCCTGGGGAGTTCTAGTACCTTCATGGTTATTTCTTCGACTTCTTCCACTAGCCATACTGTATCCTATAACTAAAAATAATGCAATATTAACAAATCTCAAGAAATCAAATTAAAGGGAGGGGTTAACAATCATTCAATATAAATTAGGATTAACCTAAGGTTTAACACCTAAACATCCTATCTAATCCTAATTACCCTCAACCTATTCCTACTTAAACTTAAACCTAAGCTTCCGTTGTTAGATCGATCAATCCTATGGTATCTCTTTTCTCTGATACTAGCTATAATGGAACAGATTATTTTTCTCTAATAATTTTCATCAATAAACCAATAAAACTAATACCCAAAAATGATAACTTGAAATTCTAAGGAAAAATGGACAGTGTTTTCCCTAAAATAGGACCAGATTGATCAATCAACCTGAGTAAAACATGCAAATACGCAAAATAATATACTTCCATACACCTTCACATTACTAACACAGGATCCTCTAATGCCATATATACAACCATGGCTTTAAGTTGACATTCACATCTATTACATCAAATTTCATACAAAAGATGCTATTTAGGACCTGTATAAATCCAAAAAGTAGATATCAGAAGCAGAATTATGTCAATAATATAAACCTACGGAGGGATAAATACTATTCCAATAAAATACAGAACATGTCATAACTGTTAATACATAACTTTCATCCATAAATTAGGTATTTACATTCAAGTTAATCAGACTCCAAAATTTGTAAAAGGCTTTGAAGCTCCCAAAAGTCTTCTTAGCTAGGATTTATCTGTTCTTTCTTGTTCGAAATCAGCTCTACTGTCTCATCTGGAGGAAAAAAATAGTAAGAATGAGCCGAAACCCAATAAGATATCATAAAATATGCAAATGTGAAATCATTTATACAGAACATAAATGCAGTAAAGTAGAAGTCATGGGAATTATCGAAGAATAGAAACACATACAGAACTAAGAGAAAAACATAAATTGATATAAACATATATCAAAAATCATAAATCAGTATCAGAATTTGTCTTTCCGTTGAAGTTTAACTTTACCGTCTGAAGGACCTAAACTAGTAGACCCTACTAGCCGATGGGACAAATAATCGAGGATAGATTGTGTTTCACATACAATCAGAGCCTAGAAACAGAACAATGATATTCCTTCTCTTGCGGGATCAGTTACAATAATACTTCCCAAAGGCAGGTCAGACTCAAAATCTATCCTCCAGATTTTAACTCCCCGAGGAAGAGCGGACCATGTATCATTCCATGGATAGAGTTATCCTTGATTACCACCGTAATGTTCTAAGGCATGCTGGAGAATCTTATTTGACTGTATGACAGTATTAGGTCCGATTTCTTACTTATTTAACTTATCTTACTGATTCAATTGAACAGAAAATATTCTCATCCTTATCTCTTAACTCTTAACTAATTATGCGTTGAGGGCCCGTCAAATTTATACAAATAAACCTTCAGATAGTTTCAGAATTTTATCAATAATTTAGCAGTATAGTTTCAAGTAAAATTTTCAAATAAAATTCATCTCATAAGCATTAACATTTCACAAAATCGCATTTATATCTCAAGATTCATGAAACTTAAACACCAAATCCCAAATTGTTGTTCTAGGATTTCATGCAAAATTCTGAACATAAAGCGAACACTGAACGCATGCTTAACCACGAAATCGAAGTCATAAATTATGATACATATGAGTAAACATGAAATTTAATCCAACAATTATGAGAAACATGCAACATTCGTAACAAAGCTTAGGGAACGATAATTTTAGAGTATAAATGTTAAAATGGAGATATTTAAAAGTTGTAGAAATGAAAAACAACATTCGAGATACACTTGTATTAATTCGATCTACCGTTATTTTTACTTTGATCGGATCGAAAGTGGCCAAGATCTTCTCTTTTTCTTTTTCCTCCTCCTTTCTTCTCCTTTTTCCTTCATGCTCAGCATTCTCTGTATTTTTTTTCTTCCTCACCCTATTTAAACAAAATAAAAAGTAGGTCAATGAGAAAATTTAAAGTTGGCGCTCGAGTTCCAATCAGGCATCCTTCGAGTGCCACATTCTGCTAAATGTACTTGAGTGGCATCTCGAGTGCACTATTCTATTAAACATGCTCAAGTGGCACCTCGAGCACGGCTTGGGCACTGGGCTTGCTGCCCTTCCGTTTCACTTCTGCCAATAATATTTCTTATTTCTCAAGCCTAATTTTGATCATTATTGATTGAGATACCTCCTAATTATCATGTTTAGATATTGGGACCTCGCAGAGTCAGTAGGAAGTAGAGACATATAGCCACGTCGTTAAGGCCCCAGAATCCTAGAAGAGTGCAGAAGGGATCCAGATGATCCATCGGATTAGACCTTTTGTCGTAAGGCTTTAGGGTTGGCATCTTAAACTTGCAAGGGAATTGTTATATCCGGATCTTCCTCATGAATGTTAACCTTCCCAGGTCAGTTGAGTGTCTATCAGTACTTCCTCTAAACAGCTATTGCTCAATCTTCTGAATCCTCTCCTCCACTTGGGAGGTGGATGCAATCTTCTTAGAATTAAGGAAGTTCCTCAACTTTGAGTGGTTTGAAGAAACGTGCAAGATTGGCCGGCTACTGTGACGTACCGATTTCAAATATCGTAATTTTGAGTAAATAAGGTAATTTAATCAAAATTAGGCTTAATGTCTGTGTAAAAAAATTAGCTTTTGGGATAGTAGGTTGAAGTTGCGAGAGAAAGCCTACTGGGCGCACTAGCCTGGCATTGGATCCCGTGGATCATGCGCTTCTCGGGTGCTCTAGCATCGGCCCGCGTGATAAAAACCAGCGAGGGTTTTTGTTTCGTCATTTTCAATTTTCCCACGCAAAGAAGAGAGAGGAAGAAGAGAGAGAGAGAGAGAGAGAGGAGAGATCGTGGCTCTTGGGTTCCAATTCGGCTTGGAACTAGTTGAAAAAGTGATAGATCAAATGGAGGTAAGTGCACCCATACTATTATCTTTCATTTTCTTGCACTTTTGTTCCGTTTTTTTCGGGTTTTCTCATTTCGATATCCGAATACGTTTATATTTTGCATTACCTGTGACCTAAGCATGAAAATACTTCGATTTCATGTCTGATAAGTGACATTTATGCGGTTTTTTGCACCTAAAAACCCTGACCCGCACCCGGACTATTTTACCCATTTATTTTTGATTTTATGCATGATTCAACTTTAGATAATGGAATCCCATGACTTGAGCATGCACATATGTAAATTTTATGCTCGATTTCGTAGTTTTGTATGGTTTATGCTCACTGGTTCCCCTTTGGTTTTACCCGAATTTACCATTGTTTATGCATGATTTAGCTTTAGAATTTTGTAACCCAAACTTCACGGATTTGGGTACTCTGTAAATTTGGTATTTTTGCACATAAATATTATTTTTGCTAATTTTATGTATTTGAAAATGTTATCGGACGCAAATAATAATGTTTAACTGCATATACGTTAAATATGTTACTTTGTTTATACTTCAGAAATTATGTTATATGTAATTGTGAAGGTAATTGTTGTCCAGAAGCTCTAAAGTTACGTTTGGCCCCTGGTGGTAAGAATTTCTATGTTCCCCATGCTTTACGATGTTCATGCATGTAATTAAGTCATGTGAAGATTTAAACCTATAAAAATATGAAAATTATGTAAGAATACAAAGGGAATGCCACAATTTATTATATTATGATTCATTCTCCCGGAGTGAGAATTATGTGAAAGAAGTTTATTGGACTTTCCCTCAAAGAATTAGAAATGTAAAACATTGACCATAGATTTATATTTTAGTTGATAGAATTCCCTGACATGCCATTGATATTACGGTGAAAATTCTAGGATTATCCTGCCCGTGTTTTGGAGCGGGTGTATTCCTTAGCATGTCTTAGTGTGCTATAGTTAAAAATCATTATCTGTATAGGCCGCATTCGGCCAAGGCCCCATCTACAGGAATTATATGTAGATGACCCGCCTTTGGGTCTTGAATAGAAGGTTATGGCTTTAGATTGTGTAGAAACAAACACAATTCAAATTTTGATCACCCGCTCCTTTAGTTAGTAAGGTTTATTAATCCTGGTCCGCAAAGATAAGAAAATTTATACATGTTTTTACAACCCTAAGAGAAGAAAGATAAAATATGAAAAAGAAATTTATATTTCAGAAATGTATTTGTTCATGTTTCATGTTATGCATCATATATCATGCTCCCATCTCCTTCCCTATTCCATTTTGAATATATTGTACATTATCCTTGATTATTTTGTACTTACTAATCATTTGACACACTCTTGCTATTTTCTTTGCCTCCAGATGTACACGACCTTATGTCCGATAGGGCAGGGTAGAGGATTAGAAGTCGGTTAGGTATAAAGATCTTAGAGGATAGCTTGGGGACTTAGTTATGTAATTTTTGTACCCTTATGTAGTACTTTGGTGTATATTGTGGAAGATTTGTATATTGATGTAGTTGTATATCTGGTGATGTACATGTGTTGTAGCTCCCACTGTATTTGATGGTTGTGAATGCTTTCGCAGGTTTTTATGGTTAATTGTGGATATTTAGTGGTATATTGTCTGAGCCGATGTTGTTACAATAGTTATGACATTGGTGTCACATATTATTAATTGTGGCTTTTGGATCATCTGTTGTGATATTGTGGCTATATTATGTATATTGAAGGGATATTTATATGTTTTTGTATTTGTTTGGTGGTCATTTTTCTACAGAAACTTTGCCAAATGTTTGTTAAAAAAATATGGTCCTTTACAATTGGTATCAGAGAAAAAGATACCTTAGGTTTAATCTGAATCTTATGCAAAATTTTAGGCTAGACTAAGATAGATCGAATAAGTAGATGAAGGCATAGGATGATTAAGATAGATCGAGTGGTTTTAGTTGTCCTAGTTTGTATGACTTATGCTAAATTGAGTTAAGAATTAGTGGGTAAGTTTATTCGTTTAGCTTATACTGTCCTAGTTAGTGTCCAAGTTATGAGCTAACCCATATTATTTTTGTTTCAGAAAGAATATTAGTAGTTGATCGTGCCACCTAGGTAAAGGTTGACACGTGGAGGTGGTCAACCACGTGATAGAGAAGCTAAATAAATAAATTTACAGGGTTTGATGGCAAGACTTAAGGGTCTTAGAGGATCTAGTCTGGACAAAAACCAGGAGAAGAAGTTATTGGGGGGATACCCTGAAGATTAACTTAGATTGACCTTGGTCTGAGGACTTAGGATTGGGGAAGCTCAAATAACATGGCAAATGAGACGGATAAGGTAAAATCGATGGCTCAAAGTTGAAATAACTTAGAGTCAACTCCTGGTATTAGTGAATCCGAGGATGTCGATTTATGATCGATATAATAATGATCAAGTGTTTGAATTTTGGGTGGCTCGGATTCTATTGAAGTTAAAATGTGGATCCTGAAAATTGAAATGGTGTTGCGGTGAACCATGTTCAGGATTAATGAGAATAGAGTCTTGGGTCAGGAGGATAAAGAGATATTGTAGAATATCTTCGTGGATGCTTTTTATGGATAGATATTCTTCCCAACGAGTTTTGGGATCATATTTCAATTGTGGTAAGTCGGCCACGTGATTAAGGATTGTCTTTATCCCATAGGTCAGACAGTGAAGAAGTCCAATGCCTTAGATCGGGATTTTATGGTGATGTCATGAGGTGTAGAATGTTGTCTACCATGGTGGAAGGTAGGATCTTTAAATCTTGACATTTTCGTATTTGTAGATTTTGAATCTATATTTTCAATTGTGATTTCTAAGTTTATTCATTTATTTGAGGGTTTATGCTTTGTACTAGTTGTATCGGTGTCTACGACACTTTCTTGGATCCGTAGGTATGATTGGTTGGGTTGATTGGAATTATTTTGTGGTATTGAGCCTTGATCTGATTTCAGTGGTATTTTAGTTGATAAGTCGTCGTGTTAGTATGAATTGTGTTGATAAGAATATTATACTTTGTAACCTAATTATGAAATTTTGAGTATGAGGCAAGTTGAACGAGGTATTAGGAAATTAGTATTGTCGTGCCTGTAAGTCATTTAATAAAGGGTATGTGTCTAAATTATTTAGCAAGATAAGACCACATCTGGGAGTCTTCGTGTGATCACTAAGCTGTTTTGGTTGTATAAGCATTTGAGGACACCTCCTAGAGTAAAATATTAGGTGGATTGAACTTTTGATCAGTAATTTGAGGTTGTGTCGGGATCGACACCAATTTTAAGAATTCCATATTAAATCGAGGAAGCGATCTATATCTATCAGAATAAGATATGTGGGAATAATTTTCAAGGATTGAATGGTAAACTGTCAATTATATCGTTTGGGTTGATCCTTGATGGATCTAGTGAGTTATAGTAAAATGTAGTACTTTTGAGAAAGGTTTAGGATTATGCCTTTCCTGCATCGTGTGTGGGTGGCTACCCTCGAATTAAGAGGGGGAGGAGCCCATGATCAGAATTACTCAAACCGTGATTTGGAGTTAGCAATTGGGGTATTTACTTCGAGGATTTATAGCTTTTACTTATGGATATAATTATGGTCTAGTTAATCCTAAAGGTCTGAGTAGTCGTGTTATTCAAAGGATATAATCACGCATTAGTGCAAATAGGTAAACCTTTTTAAGAATCGTGAAGATGAATCTCAGTGTTTTTAAGAAAAGTAGACATTAGTGCTGATAATTTATGTTAGGAGTCTTTAGACTTAATATGCTTTCGATGTTTCGTAGGAGATGTGAAAGGTGAGCTGCGAGTAGGTTCCAATATTTAGGTTATGGGACGTTGTGCTCTTGATTTGGGAGATAGAATCTTACTTGAAATATTGAAGCTATGAAATTATGAGATAAGAAGTCTTTGTAGTTTTGTTTCGGGGTTGTTAAAATGGTAAGGATTCTGGTTGTTTTAATAATTGTGGATTAGCTTTCTAGGATGGTCCATTTATTGTGAATTTCGGTAATGCGTGCGGGTCAATTAAGTCGGCTCGTTAATATGTCAGCAAGATAATAAGGTTGCTCAATATTTTGGGTTTTAAGGTTTTGATAGCGACTTGAGGCTGTACTGAAACTTTTGAAATAGTTGTTTCAATCATATTTCCTATGTTGGTTGTAATTTGAGGATTATGAGTTTTCCTTTGATATGCCGATGTCCTTGAGATTTTCTTAGGCCTGTAATTGCCGTGTAGCCTAGGTTTCTAATAGGAATCCTTGGGTAAGAATTACAAATTAATTTTAGTATACCAGTAAATTGCCAAGTAGATAAGCATAGCAGTAGCATGTAGCTCATAGCCCAGAGATCTCAAAATAAGATTGAGGATCCAAGTGAGCGATTATGTTCGAGGCTTAGGGTGAACTGAAGTATATGTTCATAAGTTCGCTCGAGGTTTTGAATTAAGTCGAGGAAATAGCCAGTAATTTGGGTTACCTTAAAATTTTGTGGATCGTTATGAAGTCTCCCTTGCATCGTTGATTGAGGAAATAAGTATGTAATCGGTTTAAACCTTGTGGGAGATCAAGGATTTGTCTTGTGATAAAGTTCCAACCTAGATGTAAATAGGAAACATTAGGTATTGAGAATTAGGATAATTGAATTGATTATGGCCTTCTAGGATAAGTCATTTTATCAAGGAAGTTACTTGGGAACCCGAACAAGAAATCTAGAAGGATATTTCCCCCGTTTATTAAATTTTGAGGTTTGTTAAATTTTGAATATTAAATTTTTAGAAGTGAGGGAGAGTTGTGACGTACCAGTTTCCAAATATCATAATTATGGATAAATAAACTAATTTAATCAAAATTAGGCTTAATGTATATGGAAAAAATTATGTTTCGGAATCGTAGGTTGAAGTGGCAAGAGAAAGCCTACAGGACGCCTAAGGCAATGCTAGCCGGGTGCTGGATCCAGCAGGCCTGTGCCTACTAGACTCTGGGCTGGCGCTTGAGTGTGGGACCGTGTGATAAAAATCCGCAAGGCTTTTTGTTTCGTCATTTCCAGTTATCCCACACAAAGTAGAGGGAGAGGGAGAGAGGGAGAAGAGAAAGATGAGAGATCGTGACTCTCGGGTTCGAATCTAGTTTGTGCTAGTTGGAGAAGTGAAAGATCGGGTCGAGGCAAGTGCACCCATACTCTCCTTTTTCATTTTCTTACACTTTTGTTCCGATTTAATCGAGTATCCTTATTCCGATACCCGAATAAGTATATATTTTGTATTACCCATGACCTAAGTCTGAAAATATTTTTATTTTATATCCGATTTGTGAGATTTTTGTGATTTTTTGCACCCGAAAATCCTAACCAGCACCCGGACTGTGTTACCCATATATTTTGGGTTTATGTATGATTCGGGCTTAGATAATGGAAACCCATGATTTGAGTATGTACATATGTGAATTTCATGCCTGATTTTATAATTTTGTATGGTTTATGCTCACCAGAACCCTAACCCGCGTTCCCCTTTGGTTTTGCCCAAATTTACCGTAGTTTATACATGGTTTGGCTTTATAATTTTGTAACCCTAGCTTCACAGACTCGAGTACTCCAAAAATTTGATATTTTTGCTTATAAATATTATTTTTTGGAATTTCATGTATTTCAGAATATTATTGAACGTAAATAGTAATATTTAACCGCATGTACGTTAAATATATTACTTTGTTTATGCTCTGAAAATTATGTAACATGTAATTGTGAAGATAATTGTTGTCCGGAAGCTCTAAAGCTATGTTTGGCCTATTGTGGTAAGAATTTCAATATTTTACATACTTTACGATATTTATACATGTAATTAAGTCATGTGAAGAGTTTAACCCATAAGAAATATAAAAATTACGTAAGAATACAAAGGGAATGCCATAATTTATTATGTATGATTTGTTCTCCCGGTGTGAGAACTCTATGAAAGAAGTTTGGTAGATTTTTTCTTAAAGAATAAGAAATAGTGAAACTTGGACCACAAATTTATATTTTAAAGGATAGCATTTTCTGGCATGCCATTAATAGTACAGTAAAAATTTAAGGATTATTCTGGCTGTGTTTTATAGTGGGTGGTATTCATTGGCATGCCTTAGTATGTTATAGAGAAAGATCGTTGTCTATATGGGCCACGTGCGACCAAAGCTTCGTCTACAAGGATTATATGTAGATGACTCGCCTCTGGGTCTTGAATAGGAGGTTATGGCTTTAGATTGTAGAAGTAAACACAATCCAGATTTTGATCTTCTGTTCTTTAGCTAGTAAGGTCTATTAGTCTTGGTTCACAAAGATAAGAAAATTTATACATGTTTTTGGAACCATAAGAGAAGAAAGATAAAATATGAAAAAGAAATTTATATTTAGGAAACGTATTTGTTCATATTTCATGTTAAGCATCATATATCATGCTCCCATCTCCTTCCCTATTCCATTTTAAATATATTGTACATTATCCTTAATTATATTACACTTGCTGAGCATTTGGCTCACCCTTACTATTTTCTTTACCTCTAGATGTGCATGAGCTTATACTCGATAGGGTGGGGTAGAGGATTAGAAGTCGACTAGGAATAAAGACCTTGAAGGATATTTTGAGGATTTAGTTTTGTGATTTTTGTACCTTTATGTAGTACTTTGGTATTGTGGAAGATTTGTATATTGATATAGATGTATGTCTTATTTTTTTGGTAAGTAATTAATTATATTAAAATAAAAATAAAAAATTATAAAAACTAATATTCTATCTCAAAGTGTTTTGCCAACTTACAGTTAGAACAAAGACGTTAGGGCATTCTCCGATCATCAGGTAACCTAACATGAAACTAACATAAAATACCACCAAAAATGATTGGAGATACACAAACAAGTAAAAATACTAAACCAGCAAAACCCCCAAACCGGCCAAAAAGCACAATACATCATACTAGGCAGTGCCCCATACCAGCAAAATTTTCCAAAGAAGACCAGAAAATTATTATAAATAGGCAAACAGCTCCTTTTTGAAAGAACGCAAGAGAGTAGCAGGCACTCCAAACCAGCAAAAACCATACCGGCCTTCTGTTCCAAAGCATACCAGGAGAACGACAAGCACCAATGTACCGGTAAAGTGGAAAAGTTCAGTAGCTACCAGGAAACAGGTATGCACCCAGCTCTACAGCTGCTTATGGCCGATCAGCTAGTTGACTGGCGAGATGCCTATCTTTTTTTAAACCAAACTGGCTGCATTCACCATATCGGCAAGTTTGAAAACCACCACCATAATCAAGACAGTAACATACCGGAGCAAGGTTCATCCGAAAGCGCCCATACCGGTAAAATGATACAAACCGGCAATCCAGGCAAGAAAAAAAGTAAAAGATATAATGCTATTTTTTTTTGGATAAAGCAAATCGGCTACATTCACCATACCGGCAAATCTGAAAACCACCACCACAATCAAAACGGTAAAAAAAAACATACTGGATTAAGAGTTAATGACCGACCAAAGTCCTCAAGCCGGTATACACACCAAACCGGGCACCAACATAAGACCATCCTAAAACTCCCATATCGGGAAAAAGAGGCAAACTAGCATTCCAGGCAAGAAAAAAGCAACACGACAGGAATGCTTCTTTGTTTTTATTTATTTATTTTTATAGATGTATGTCTGGTGATGTCCATGTGTTGTAGCTCCCGTTGTATTTGATGGTTGTGAATGCTTTCGCAGGTGTCTTGTCTAAGCCAATGTTGTACCAGTAGTTATGACATTAGTACTACATGTTAATTATGGCTTTTGGATCCTGTATTGTGATGTTGTGACCATATTATGTATGTTGAAGGGATATTTATAGGTTTTGTATTTGTTTGGTGGCCATTTTTTTTTATCAAAACTCTGCCAGATTTTGATTAGAAAAACGTGGTCTGTCACAGCTATGGGCCTTCCTTGGCAGGGTACTGATGAGTCTTCTTCTCGAGGTGAAGGCCTCTGATTGTCTCTGGTGCAGTGTGGATTCCACCATTTTGGGCTTCTGAGCTCCAAGACTTAGTTAACCTTCCAGCCATGTCTTGGCCCTATCACTAGTGGCTTCTCAAGCCTCAAGGTCATCAGGCCGTTGGATCATCTACTTGGTAGGCTGTCTCTTCCTTAGGCTTCTCCTTTTGGATGTCGAAGTTTGGGAGTTGGAGAAGGAGCCCTTAGTGGTTGTAAATCCAAACGGGGGCATATGGTCTGGAGCGGTTTCAATAACGTGTCCACCCGGTCGGCCAACATTTCAACATTTGTGGTCGAATGGCCATTTCCATAACTACCTACAGTTGGGTCATCACCATGGGAGATGATATTTCTTGCTGGTGTACTTACTTGAGCCCTAGTGTTCATCATGTTTGTTTTCTTTGATAGTGTGGTTAGACTTTTTATCGTTTACACAGATGGTGCCAATGATTCGTCTCCAGATCCAAATTATCAAATGAAATAGGAAGCTGCCTTATTCAAGAGTACGACTGAAAATGGGTTCAATTTAGTTACTTTGAACCTAAATTCTACACACCACAGCTAACAAATAAGAGGTGAGAGGAATACGAGACTCGTTTCCAACATGTCTTTCGACGCTCAAGTCAGTTACTTTCTATGTCGAAGAGAAAGATAGGAGGATGAGAATGCGAGCATGCAAGAGTGTTTGGGGATTGAGTGTATAGTATGAGTGCTGATTTGGTTGTCTTTGGGTGTTACGACTCTATATTTATAAGGGGCATTACTCATGTAAACGATGTCTACGTTCAATGTTTGGACAATTGCAAGGGGTGTTACGCTTATAACCGCCACCTACATTTATTAGTTGGGTTGATATGATTTTCAACTGTTAAGTTTGGTGTTATAACCTGTAGAACAACCCATTGATTGTCTATAAGTAACCATTTATTACTGGACAGTTTTGTATCGAACCACTTGGGTCAATCACTGTGCCATCTGGATTTTGGGACAAGAGGGTTTTCTACTGGGCCATCACTACTTGGGCTCTTCTTCCTTCTTCACACTAAGTTTTAGGCCTGCTCATGGACTACCATACCTATCACTTATACTTTGAAATAAAATGAAGAAATTAAATTGATTGTATTGATCTTATATGAATCTTGTAGAATTTTTACTTGCATCTCTTGAACATTTAAAAATAAAATTCTCCATGCTTAAAAACTTCATCTAATTGTTC
Source organism: Nepenthes alata (assembly GCA_028571085.2). Lineage (NCBI taxonomy): Eukaryota > Viridiplantae > Streptophyta > Magnoliopsida > Caryophyllales > Nepenthaceae > Nepenthes > Nepenthes alata. Next base: position 6,349 of record JAOVVI020000555.1, on the reverse strand, counting down.
TAACACATTTTTGAAATGTTTATAATTATTTCTGCGTATCCATATTCTTTTGCATGATATCAACTTGAAGAAAAGAATAAGAAAACTCTACAATTTATGTAAAGATAAAGATATTGTTTTTCAATATAATAAATATAAAAGATTATTTATGTTTGTATCGAGTTTTTCATTTATTATACACAGATAATTGTAGAGATTAGTAGTGATATATTATGACATATCTTAGTATATTATAGTGATAATTGAGTTTCAAACCTATCATCCTTGGGTTGAAAGTAGCATTTGGTTTCATCTACGGAGTTATATGTATGATTACTCACCTACGAATTTTGAATAATAATGTAAGGTATTCGATTGCGTGAAAACATATATAACTCGAGATTTAATTATTTACTCATTTGTTAGTTAGGCTCTGCCAATCTTTGATTCATAACAATTTACATTTAATTATTCACTCTTTTATAAGTGAAGCTTTACTGATATTTGATTTATAAGAATTTACATGATTTGAACATGTTTTTAATGATACATTGTTAGAGGAAGAAATTGAATTGTTAGCCTAAAAATTTATGCTTGAGTGTTATGAAAATTGCATGACTTTGCATTTAATTTAATAATGTTGCTTCTAGTATGATTTTAATGTAAACTATATATTTAATTATAGAAATTTATATACCTTACTGAATAATTGGCTCACTCTTACTTTTATTTTGGTAATCCCCTTTAAATTAGTGAACTAGAATTACTTACAGGAGTTTAGATCGTGAGCTTTGCTTGTGGGGAGCTAGATTAGGATTTTTAGTTCAGTTTATGAAGTATTATTCAGCAAACACAATGTTTTATATTATTAGTTCTGATTATTTGAAAATTCTTGTTGTAATTTTTAAAGTAGACAATGTATGATATCAATACTTGAGTGATTTTTGTTTTCATTTTGATAGTTTAGTTGCATTGTGATATTTCAATACTCTGATATTGGTAAGATCCTTGTCATTACAAATATTTTGAGATCATGATTGGTGTCCACTTTTAAAGCCACTTGCAGATGTGGCATTTTGAGTCTTATAGTTTGATTGATTTCTTTATTTCAGGACACTTGTCAACATTTGATTGTAGGTTCACATCCATTATCTATTTGAATTTTGACCTTATCGGTAAAATAAATAATAAAATTTTTATTAATAAATGATAAAAAAATATTTGATTCATATTAATTAAGAAAATTAATTACGAAATTTAGTGCTAGGGACATAATAATAGAGGTGGTATCAAAGAGGTTGTAAGAAAAGTATCTTATTTTGGCTTGAGGATCTAATTTGGCAAACTATTTTTGTGATAGTATTAAAAGATATTTTCTGGATAGTGTTGTTTTGGACAAAACTCTTGCCCCGACAGAGAGGAAGGGTATATAGCCATCATGGAAAGGATGGCAAATGTAATTGAATCGATGGCGTAAAGGTCAGAACACTAAGAACCTACGATGGCAAACCCAAGGACAACCACAATAGCATATTACTGGTTTACTAATGGAAATGTATCAAAGTTTATGGGTGACTCAGATTCTACAAAAGCTAAGATTTAGATCTGACGAATTGAGAAGGTCTTTAAAATTATTTGTTGTCTAGAAGATAACAAGATTGTCTTTGCATCTAATAAGTTGAAGGGAGGCTCTAACCATTGGTGGTCTTTCAAAAACTAAATTTTAGGATTGGAGAACAAGCAAATTTCCTAGAGGTTTTTATAGAAAAGTATTTTTCAATAAGCTTAAGGGAATAAAAGGAGGATGAATTTGCCTGTTTACGGTATGGAAACCTGATCATGGTGGAATACAATGCCAAATTTATCGAGTTATCTCACTATGCTCCCCATATCGTTCATCACGAGGTAAGAAGGGTAATAAAATTTTTACAATGCTTGATTGATACAATTCAAAAATAGCTCATAACCTTGAGGTTGAGATTCTATGGAGAGGTGTAGCATTGAGCCCTCGTATTTGAATAAGGGCTAGAAAGATTGAAATTTTTTGAGAAGAAGTTGGCTAATCGAGGAGGTCAGAATTTGTGATTAAGAGGATCTCAGAGGAGATCCAAATCAATGGACAAGGAAAAGAAAGGAACTGAACTCTAGAGTGCACTAGGCCCACAACAATCAATACCCGTGTGCCTTTATTATGGAAAGTCCCATGGAGGAAGATCGTGTTCCAAGTTCTTGGAAGTGTGCTTTAACTATGGTCAATCTGGCCATGTGATTAAATATTGCCCACATCCCTTGAGGTAAATAGCAAGAAACTCAAATATTTCGGTAAGAACTTTAATGATGACAGCCTATGATGCAGATACATTGCTATCAGTGATTAAAGGTAAATTTATAATTTTTAAGATTTTAGGTTATTTACTTTTAGATTGAGGGTTAACACATTTATTTGTATATCCTAAATTTGTCCATTATTTATTGTTACCCGAAGGACCATGGATTTCTCATTAGTATTATCAACACTTATGGGATCTCCCTTAGTGATTGACACTATGTACCCTAAGTGCATTGTTTTGGTCAATGGGTTAGAATTAGTGATAGATTTGATGTCATGTCCCAGCTTACGATCTCAATTTTTATTCTAAATAATTATTCAATTAACAGTCTAATTATCCATTTAGCATCACAATTAACCATTCAATTATCCTTGTACGTAAACTTCACGTTGATACTTCAACCGACCAAAATGAAATAATATATTTTATACAGGAGATCCAAATTATGCCACGTTTCACGTGGCTTTGACACTGATCAAATCATGACGTCGAACCTTACGTAAGGAGTCATACCTATCATAAAAAAATAGAGTACACAAATAAACTAAAACTAACCTCTACTACTGTCGACTGTCGGACAACAGATATTCCATAATTACAATACCATAATCAACATATACAACATCCATATGATATAAAGAAATCAACATTCGTCTTACAGCTTACAAGCCATAACTTGATTAATTTAGACACATTAAACTACTATCTAAAACTATAATACAACATTTTAAACAATCCATATTTTCAATCTAAACTCTCCGAATTGCTTTCTTCTTTAGTTTTGACCATCCTGTGAGTTTTTGAATCTCACATATGAAGAGATTAGTAAAATAGAAATAATGAGTGAGTAATAAATTCAGTAAGTTATATAATTATATAATTAAATATATATACTTTATATTCAAAACATATCGGAAGGAATGATAGAATCGGATGTAATGACATGAATTTTCATAATACGTCTGTAGGATTTTCAAATTTATCTTTTCAAAATTCTTTATCAAGTTCTTAATCAATTTTATGTCATCAAATCATGCTAAAACTTGATTTTCTTAAGAATCAAGAGCCAGTAGAGCATCACCGACTAAAGGAGCAGATAATTAAAACTCGAGTTATATTTATTTTCACATAATCAAAGGTCGTACACTATTATTCAATATCTATAGATAGACCGTTATACAAATGAGTAAACGGGGCCGAAGGCCACTTTCACCTACTGATGATAGGCCCAAACCTTAATTACTATTATAATATATTAAGGCATACTATAATATACTATCTACTGAATAATAACCTTGGTCCAATACACATACTTATGAAAACTTTACACATTTATTCATATTTCTTATATTTTTTCATTCTAGAGAAACTATTTTTAATTCTTAGCATAATGTAGGGTTTTCTCTTTAAATTCTGTAACTTTATAACATGTAATACTTATACTTTTTTACATAAATTTAGTTTTGATGAATTTTAAAACATGAAATGCTAAATTAGCATGGTAGTGTAATAAAATTCAGCAAAAACACAGAGAAATTAGCAACTTTAAAATGTCAAAGAAATTTCAATTCAAATAGCATCCATGCAGGGACAAATTTGCTTAAATTTTAAACATGCAAGCAAATATTTTAAGTCTAGAATATATTGTAGCAAGATGTATGAAATTCATCACATATTAAGTCATTAAACAATGAATTTAACACATGCATGCAAGGTAGTTGCAGCAAAATAGCTGAATTTTTAAAGTATGTGAACTGATGACATAATTCTTCATAAAAATCACAAGAATTGGGAGTGGGAGACCTTACATGTAAAACTTCAACACTTACTATGAAAATAAATAATGTATGAGTATTTAAAATAAAAAATACCGAGAGAATTAAGAAAAGAGCAACAACAAATGAAGAAAGGTTTGAAATGTACTTGTCTTAACTCTAAATTTTCAAAATTCTAGTTTTAATTCACTTGAATTGAGATTCTTTGGCTTCCTCTCTCTTCACCTCTTCTCCTTCTCTCTCCCCTTTCAAATTCTGCCAAAAAAGATAGAAAATTAGCAGGGTCTCATATTTATTTTGAAGTGGTGCTCGAGTACTGATCAGGTGTACATCAAGTGCCATGACTGGGAACTGCAGTGCATGAGCACCTGCTTGGGTGCGCTTTGAGTGCAAACATTCTCCCAATGTGCACTTTGGGATCCCCCTGGTGTGCCTCGAGCATGCCTATATTGTTTTGTGCACTTAAGCGCTGACTAAACGTCCATCAGGCGCAGTTTTTTGCCCATCCCACACATGGGCACGCGTCGGGTGCTGGTTGGGTATCTATCAACTCAATATAATCCGGTTCAATTTTGACTTTTGTTCCAATTTTTTTATCATTTAAACTCAATTTTAATTATATTAATTTAATTAATTATGATTAGTATAAAATTTAAACTAGGACCTTACATTTAATTTTATTGGATATGCATAATTTTGATGTAATTCTAAACATTGATTGATTAGTTAGTTGTCATCTTAAATTACATTGTTTCCATAAGCAGGTGTATTTTTTGATCCTCGGTGGTGAACTTTTTTACTTTCAAGGAATTATACAAAAACAGTCACCGCATATGATTTTAGCATTGCATCTTGTCATTTGATGAGATGTGAATGTCAATCCTATTTGGTCTATACCATTATCATCAGGAATCATAGTGTTTCGATGAAGGAAATACTTGTGGTATGCAAATATGAGAATATTTTTTTCCAAAAGATCTTTCACAGTTATTGTTAAGCCAAGCTATTTATTTAGAAATTAAGATCATGCTTGGAGCGATTCTCATATCAAAGCCCCCTATAGAATGACATCGTTAGAGCTCAAAGAATTGAAGAAGCAATTGTAAAAACTATTGGAGAAAGGTTTTATCTAAGTGTGTATAGATTATCTGAAGTTGAATAAGATCCCCATTAAGATTAAATACATATTGTTGAGACTTGATGACTTATTTGACTTATTACATAAGGCCCAAGTATTTTTTGAGATTGATCTTTGTTTAGGTTTTCATCAATCAAGGATTAAAAAAGAAGACGTTGCAAAGATAGTTTTCCAATGTGATATGGGCATTACGAGTTTTTAGTCATACTTTTTGGGTTAACTAATGCCCCAATAGTTTTTATGGACATGATGAATTGGGTATTCCAACCCAATATTGATAAGTTTCTAGTGGTATTTATTGATGATATTCTAATATACTTGAAGAGTATGAGACCACGTAAGGTTTTATCTCCAAATGGTTCGAGAGAGGAGTTTGTATGCCAAATTAAAAAAGTGTGAGTTTTGATTTGAGGATGTTATGTTTTTGGCTCATGTAATCTCAAAGAGAGGTATTTTGGTTGATCCCATAAAGATTGAAGCTATAATCAAATAGAGTCGACCAACATTAGTAACCAAAGTTATGAGCTTCCTGGAAATGGTGAGTTACTACCTAAGATTTGTGGAAAACATGTAACGGCCCAGAATTTAGAACATAGAAAATTTTCGTCATCGAGTCCTTATAATCCGGTCAATGCCACGGAGGGCGTAGGTCTGGCCCGGGGCAAGACTGGGGCAAGCCTACGTCACGTTTTCATCGTTCGGGACCCGTTTTGACCATTCTAACCCAATCTTTCACATCTTTGGACCTTATTTTTTATTATATAACCTTAATAAGTCACGATTATCACAATTTAAAACCCGAAATCTCGTCTACGAATTGACATTTCATCGCTTACAATTTTGGTTCTTGATTTACTAATTTTGGTTCTTTGAGCTTTCCACTCCATTCCTCCCGTACCTTTTGAACGTAATTTACCTATTTCAACTTATTTACTTTCCAACTATCATATTTCGGAACTCGGGTTGTCACATTCTCCCCCACTTATATAAATTTTGTCCTCAAAATTTGACGAATCTCGAAATCCTCGAGTCAGATGAATTCTCCCAAGCATTCCCAATCACCTCCTCGGTTAAACGATTATCCTAGAATACTTCAAGTATTGAATTGTTCTGATCCTTATTACTCG
>JAOVVI020000554.1:0-30711 GCA_028571085.2 Nepenthes alata | reverse complement strand
ATGGGCCAATTACTGTAGGAAAGCTTTTAAAGGCCCAGTTTGGCGTCGCACGACGGTCAACATCGAGTGGACTACCCGCGAGCAAGTTGGTCGCCAAGACGGTCAACGTCCGCGTTGACCGTTTTGGTTTTGGGCTTTCGAGTTTCTGGGCCCGCATTCTTTAGTGGGCCGTAAGAACGTTGACCATCATTCTTGAGCTTTCGTTGACTTCTCTTTGGGTCTCTCTTTGGGCCAGCCCATTACTGGTATACCAATTAATTTTTAATATTTTTTATTTTTAATTTATTATTATTAAATTTTAATCTAATAGCCAATTTTAATAAACAGTTCCCATCTAATTTATTAATATATTTTTAAAATAATTGTAGATATCAAAATAATGAAACAACTAATATAATAAGAAATATGTAATATATTACTATATGTTTAAAATACAATTTATCTATCTAATTTAAATATTAAATGTGTATAAATATAAACAAATATACCCAGACATTATATCAAATCACGTGTTCAAGGATTGTTACATACGATTTCTCATATATCAATTATATCTATTTTTTATGATTTTTTTTTTAAATTTAAACATGGATATAATTTTTTCCGTTACTAAACACGTATAGACAACTTTCGGTTTTCGATGAACCCAGGCAGTTTCGAACATTGGAGATGGTATTTGAAGAATCTTGGTCGGAGTGAGAGCCGATCCGCGCCAACAGCTCGTGCGAACAAGAAGGACGAGCTCTTCGGAAAAGACTGTAACGGAATCCAGCGATTGGAAAAAAGGTTAGCATTGATTCGGTCAATTCGAAGGCCTCGCCGTCGTGGAGAGAGAATCTAGGGAAGAACTGGTTTAGAGGGGGGGAAATGAGATGGAAGCCATTAATTCAAGCACGTGAGATCGGCATACTGATTTTGCAAATAGGAATTGTAGTGTTTGTGATGAGCTTGCTCCGGCCTGGGATTCCGTTGGAACCTGGGACTTAGATGACGTTCGTGAGTGATCCTTACAGCGAGTTTTTTAGTAAGATAAACGTTGATCAGGTTCAAAATGTTTTGGTGGAACGTGTTCATGTAATGTTTAAATTGAAGAGTGGAACATGTAAAATATAGGCAGTGATGTAGGGACTGCAAGTTTCAGGACTCGGAGTCGTTGTTGAGGAGCCTGACGTCTAACGAAGAGTATAGGTTATACTCCGACCAGGCCGACTGATATGAAGACTCCCCATGAGGAAATGGTCGAGAATGACGTCGAATTTGGGTCTCTTGATAAACGATCCGGGGGCTTTCTGAACTAACCACTGGTCAGTTGTTGGTGCCCTAATTTGTCATGTTCTATTTGCTGAATGTAACATATTACTTTTCTATCTGACTAGTTTGAACGATAGTAACGATCACAATCAGAATCACGGGTGCAGCTCATTAACTATAATTTGTTATCTCGTGTATAAATGAAATCGGTTTGTGCATGTAATTTAGCTCAGTATTGTGGTACTCTGTTATTCAGTTTGGATTTAGTAATTTTGGTGTGAGAGTGACTTGATTAATAGTTTCTCATTTCATATTTATGAAATCATGCAATCTCGTCGCAATTGAGGAAATAATGCAGGTCCTCCTTGTGGTCTTTTAGGGAATTTTCATCTTTCATGCTTTGATTGATTGCAGTTCAAACTGTGGTACCATATGAATTTCTTGAATGTTGACTGCTGCCTTTTAGTTGAGACTGTACTTTCTCTTTTCAATTATGGCTTGGTTTGGTCGGAGTCCAAATTCTTGTTTGTGTATGTATCCTGAAGACGATACCAAACTGTTATGCTGGCAGTTACTAACCCGTTACGACTTCCTTACATGCTAGCACACAGAGCATGGCCTAAGCAGTGATGTGGCTTGTATGCCTTGAGCAACTGAAACATTGCTATTAAATTTTAGCTCGTAATTGTTATTGGATTATGAGAGGCAATGCATTAGGGAAGTTTGAGGAGCTGTAATCATGCTGATAAGTTTATGCCTCCTTGCACAGAACTTAAGTAGCTTATGAGTGCTTCCATTCTTTTACAATGCAAGCAGTCTTTGTTGGTGCTAATCCAAGCAAACAGGATTAAACTTCTTGTTTGTCAAGTGTCAGTCACCAAAGAGAGGAAAGAGAAGGGCTAGAGGGGATGATAGAATTTTTTTTATTTTCCATATTAGGCCTTTGTCTCTTGGGGGGGAAGGGGGAAGGGTTGGTAAGAGATTTCTGGTTTTTTGGTAAGCAAGTACGTAGATTTGACTATTTTGAATGTTGTCCATGCTGCATTTTGTTTGTCTTGTATCATCTATGACATCTTCAGTTTCACTATTTGATGTTAATATCTGCCATTTGTGCTGATTATCTACCTTTTCAGAAGAAATAAAGTTGCATGTTTTTGTTTTATTTGCAGATAGCCTTGTTTCATGCTGCTGACCTTGAGGATGACTTCATTGGTTTCCTATTAGCTTTTCATAGGTCTGATTCAATCATCTAATTGTGATACACCATTTCTGTGATTCTTAGTAATTATTATGTTTGCAGCATACAGATGGTCAACTTAGACATTGCAATTCCTAGAGTTCTAGTGGGGCCAGAGTTTCTGGAAAAGGGGAAACTGTCAATTCTGCTGATGTTTCAGGTGTTGATGAGGCTAAGGAAGAGCTGGAAGAAATTGTGGTATGTTCCTTGGCCATATCTATTTTCATGGCATCTTGATTCAAGCAATAATATACATCACGTCTACTTGCTGGGAATTTTGAGGAACCTAGAAAGGTATATACGTCCTGGGGCCATGTCCTCCTCCACATGTTTTACTGGTGAGTTTTGGCTTTAATACATACCAGGAATCTGTATTATGATTCAAATAGACTCAAGTTGGATTATTGAATATTATATCTGTTGGAACAATTTTTAATTGATTCTTACACATGGATCATACTGACAATGATATTTAGAATTTGAGTTTATATTAATTTTTTTAATTTACAATTTAAATAAAATGACTTAAAATAGTGAAGATTACTTAATTTATTTTCTTGATGGGAGGAATAGAAGTGTATGATTATTTGTGAAAGGATATGTCCATAAAAATACATGACTCTTCATAAAAGGATATGTCTTTTTAGATAAAAAGATGCAATCGTTGGTCTCTTAATTTACTCATAAAGTTCTCTTTCTCTTGATAAGGACTATCATGTATTATTATTTTGCTACAATTTCATAGAAGAATCATCATCATGGGTCACATGAATTAAGGTACATATCGATCCTTACTTTTTAACAGTGTCGGGTCTTGCATACCATAATAGTAAATAAGAGTTTAAAGGATTTGGGACTCACTTCACAGTAAATTCTCTGGCACTTAAGTCAATAAATTTCCTAAAAATTTGTAAGATGGGAGAGATTAAGAGAATAATAGAGAGAGATGGAGGACTATATTTCGCATTTTGTGAAAGAACAAATGTGTTAGAGAGTTCGGCTCTGTGCTTACTTTCCAAAATCTAACCTCATTTTCAGCGGAAGTGGGGTATATATATAACCATATTGCTGGTTAATAATGGTTTTTTAAAAATGTATAACTGGCTATGATCTGAGTAGTTAGGCTAGTTGGACACTAATTAGTTAACCCATCATTGTGCATGCTTTGATTGTGAGATTTTTTGAAGGCGGTTAAATCAATGGTGATGAGTAATTACATTGATCAGTTAGGAGATTCTTGTCTGGATTAACTACAGAGTATATAAACCTATATAAACCGCCCATTTGGTTTAACCGTTCGGTTGAGTTAACTGCTTGGTTAGGTTAATCGCTTAGTTGGGTTAACTGTTTAGTTCGACATTTGGATATGTAGCCATTCAAGCCTATGACCTAATTTGTTCAATAACCATTCAGCTAGTTGATCACTCGTCTAATCTTGATTTATTTTGATTAAAATTAGGTTAAGGCTGGATTTATTGTTCTTCGAGCTTTGGGTCTAATGGGTCGTATTTCTTGGCTAGTCCATAGGCTTGTTGTACTAATCAATTGGGACCGTCTAATTGATACTATACCCAACACTACCGCTTATGTTTGGAGGTTTAATTCAAGCTTCAAGGATGTTAGAAAGCAGGATCAAATTAGTCCATCCCTTGCACTGTTCAAACATCTCTTTCCAACAGACTCAAATTCAGTGAGTAATTAATACTGAATAGTTTTATCAATCAAATCTTTCCATCCTGTTGCTTTAGTAGAGATTCCTTGACCATTAACTGCATGCTTTTGCTTCAAAATGCTTCATTTTTCAATTTATTTTTTGTTATAAAAGGTGATGATCTCTTATTCCATTTGCTTCATCTGGTTCCCACGCCTTAGCAACTGATAGGTTTGACAAGATCTTTTTATCCTTTCTTTCCTTGGTGGATCTTTTATCTTAGATAGAAGAGAGATAATCCTAGTGCCATAGTGTTTTGTAGGGTGTTATAGATAACTTCATCTTGATTTCCTTCTTTTAGAGGGGAAGTTGTCTTAGTTTCCTCTTCTACGCAGTATCGTCAGCCAGACTGGTTTTCTGTCTTGTTAATTACTAGCGGAACCTTACGTCTCTGGCTGCATTCTGGCTCATGTGTCCTTTAACGGGACTAGTACATGGACCAGGATATAACCCCCTATGGGTATTTGGTTGCCACCATCATTTCAAGGGAGTCATCTTGGTAGGTGTTGCTCTTTTTCTCTCCATTTGGATGAGCTGCTGTTAGAGTGAGGCATGATGAATTTTTTTGCCACTGCTAATGAGATTCATCAACCAATGCTATTCTTTTTCTTGTTCCAAAGCTGATTGATTTAGTATTTCATGTCGAACTGTATTTTGTTTATGATTTAGTGTTACCAAATATGAATAAAAAGCTGATAATTTTATTCGTGTTTGGATCATATTATTTAATCCGTTCCTTTCATATTTAGACTTGTGTACATCCACATGGGATGTATGAGCAGGTGCTGAACCTGAATATGGCAGCACAAATTTGGAAGAAAAATCCTCTGATAGGTATGGTGGGTATGATGGCAGGATGGCCTTCATGATGGTGGGATGGCGTGATGGCAGACGAGGAAGTGGATTTTAGAGAATTAGTTGGGAGAAGGTAGCCTTTTGGGCAGGGGAACGGGACGTATCAAGAAGATTCGAGAGAAATGAGAGGAAGGAGTGAAATGAGTTTTATTATTATTATTATATTACTATTTTGTTATTATATTATTGTTATTATTATTACTATTACAGTAGTGCTAATAATACATCTAAGTCTAGTTATGATTATAATACCTATATCTAAGTGAGTGCTTCCTACCCGATAATTAAATGTTGGATCAAATGAAGTCAGATTTGCTAATTTGCTCTATGAAAAATTGAACTTTAGGTATACATCTCAATCCTCTAAAAATCAGCCTAAGCCTAATTATGCAACATCCTATTTAAAAAACTTAGCTCCATAATTAAACTCCTTATTTCAATCACCTTTACTGGTCCCAGTTTAAATTTCCTAAAAGAAATATCATAGTATTACAATTCTCCCTTTTAAAGAATTTTGTCCACGAAATGCGTATCTAAGTCCTTGAGTAACTTTTAAATGCATTACATTTACTTCAAGTTGTCATGCTTTTGTTTATTCAGATTAATAATTTGTTAAGGTCTTTACCATCAAGTAACTTTATCCTTTAAAATCAAATTTTCATCAAATACTTTCTTCAAAACCAAAGAGTATGGAATTTTAACATGTGATAGATCTTGTATGCAATGCCAAAATATCAATACCAAAAGGACCTCTCTTTACCTATACCCTCCTGCACTAGTCAAGTCCATGATCTTTCTGGTTTCCAATATCTTCATAGTCAACTAGTAATTGCATGACTCCAAATACAACAAGTTAAACTTATACTCTTAATGTAACTCTAACAGAACCTCGATATACGACTTGAACCATTATTTGACATACTAGCATCCCATTCCATTATATCAATGTAGTATACATGTCGCCGACTGATGAATATGCGACCTCAATAACCATGTCAGCATTCAAAACTTAAATTGTTTTATATCCCGGGCATGCTCTCAAGTGTCCCATACCGGTTAACTTTGAACATCATACAATATACAACGCTCTTATTGGATTTTTTTTTTTTTTGCCGAATCCTCAACATAAATATAGTTCATAATAAGGTACAATCATCCAAAATCCTCAACGAGTTATTGAATTATCAACGTTTAAGTGCTTCAATCATTGTATTCCAACATCATCAATTGATAGTTAATCCTTACTAACATGGACTTGGTTGTAGTCATACTCTAATAATGCATCTTAAACTGTTCAAGCTCCGAAGTTGCAAATCTCACAATCTCTAAAGGATAGAGCCCAAAGTTATAACAGTCCTTATCACATTCAACCGTTACCATTGTCTCTCAGCCCACATAGTGGCTACCACCAAAATTCTAATCTAAATCCTATCGGTTGGTACCACTTTTGTCTCTTTTTTTATTAGTTTATTTCAGACTTAGATTAAGTTTTTTCAGACAACTCCCAAGAACAGGATTCCTTCCATACCCAATTTTGAGACCCTAAAATCCTAAGGCAATCGTAAACATCGCCAATCCAGATCATAGATTGATTACTTAATTTTCTCGATCTAATTGATTAAATTCAAAACTTTATTTTCTCAAAATGGTATCATTCAAAAATAACCCCGGTATTTCTAGTCGAGCATATTATTTCAATTGTTAGCACCACCGTAATACTATTAATAATACTAATATAATAATAATAATAATGACAATAACAATAATGATAATATCTCAGCTGCCTCTTGATTTTCCCTCAATCCTTCCAAACAGCGTTGCCCCTCCAAGCAAGCCCACTCTGCTACTCCTGCTCCCCAACCAACTCTTCCAAATCCCGTACCATGTCATCTTGCCAGCACGTCATGCCCATTCTGCCACCATGCCACCATACTCATCAGATGATCTTAACTGTAAACCATCCCCTATGCTGCCATAATTGGCTCACCTACCCTCACCGAACAAAGATTTGTTACAATAACCTCCCAACCTTCCTTTCAAAGAAAATTCTATATAAATCCTCCACTGAGAGCGTAGGGTGGCAGAAATTAGAGAATGGAGGGGAGACAGAGAGAGGGAGAGAGAAAGAGAGAGGTAAGAGAGGGGATTGAAGAAAAAGAGGAAAAAGGTAAATCAGTAGTCTACTCTATTATCATCGGTGCTCCCCATCACTGCCATTGCCAAAGACATTCCTGTCGACTGTTGAAAGTGCTACCATTGCCGAGGAGTAAATTTAAGGCAAGTGACTCTCCGTATTTCACTTATTTCCTTCATTTGCAAGTGATTTCCTCATTTCTTATACATCTTGTCATTTAGTAAGTGACTTTCTATATTTCACCTATTTCATTCGTTTGTAAATGAATCCTTGTCCTTTCAGTAAATAGTTGCAATTCATTACCCTAATCAATCCATGCAATGCTCCTCCTTATTTCCTCGAGATTGCCCACTGTATCCAACGAAATAAGAAAAAAAATAAAGAAAAGAAGAAATAGAGAGAGAGAGGAGGACGATGGAAATCAGATAAATTTCGTTGAGAGGATCGAGGTTACTTGGAGGTCGTGGCCATTGGGGTCGTTGCATCGCCACGGTGACTCCGGCATCGAGCAGATTAGAGTAGCAGTAAGGAGAATAAAGGAGGAGGGAGAAGAAAAGAAAAGGAAAGAAGAAAGTTTGAGAAGAGGAAATAATGATGAGAGAGAGGGAGTGGGGTTATATTAAATAATATATATCTTTATATATATAATGTATAATTAACATATATATTAATATGTGTATTATATTAAATGATAAAAATACATTTATTATATTAAATGATATTATATATATATAAACATATGTATATATTTATATGGTAAGAAAAATATATAAATTATATTAAGTTATAGATAAAATATATTTTATGTTAACTGATTTTGAGTAATAGTAGAAATTCTCAGATTGTGTTCAGTACTGGTAAGATCGAGTATATTTTTGATATTTAATGGTCATACAAGTGAGTTGAGCAAATTGGAATATCAGTAATAGGTGGTTGGAATCATATGATGGTGGACGTTTGAACGTTAGAGGAATCGAACTAGTTTTAGTCTAGTGTTGAAATTGTTTGATTGATGGCATCATTGAGTGTTACAGGACATTGAGAGTTGTCGTTGGCCAGTAAAGATGACGTAGATGGATAGTTATGGGTCCACAATCCTTTCTCTTTTCTCTCGAATATGATATTATTTGTGTCAGCTTCGATCGTGTGTGTATGGTCATTATTAGCACAGAATGATACTTCTATCATTGAAATTGCTAAGCTCGTTTTCGTTTATACTTGGTTATGTGAGTATACGTTATTAGCCTTTTACTATCAAGGTAAAGAAGATTATGTGAAAATATTACAGTATCAATGAGTACGGAACTTGCAGCACTTTAATATAGTCTATAGTCATCTGATACTAATTTTCGTATCATGGTTGTAATGAGATATATTGTTTAGTGTAGAGGGATGCTTATAGCTATGTGACTATCGTATGGTACAATGTCGAGGGATATCATGGCTGAAGATGTTTAGTTTGACAATGTCTGAGGTGACTCTCGTGCTATGTGGAGGGATGGTATGTTCCTTGGGGATGTCTATACTCAGTTTGGTAGTGTCTCGATAGGCTATGGATTTTGGTCGAATGTTAAACTTTCAAGCATCAGTTATCCCGTACAAGTACCCAACTATTGGGGAATATATAAGCAGCCTTTGGTTCACAGTGGCAGGATAAGATCCAGGAGATTCTTCATGTTGTTTTATTATTGTTGATACCTCTTGAGTTTGGGAATAAATGGAATCCATGAGTTATATTCGGTAGAATTTATATGTTGGATTCTATGGCATTTGGATTCGATGGAATCTATGCTGTTTATTGTTATTTAATTTCAGATCGTTCATGTTGATATTTGGATTAAAAACTCCCTTTATTCCCCGCAACGTCGAACTCTGGGAGATTTCTGCTCATTATTGGTAGATCTTTATATCTTTGTGATATGAGAGTTCGATGGAACCTTTCTTGCTATTGCTTTTGAGTGGTGACTATGACGAGTTGTAGATTGTTAGATAAAGTTGGATTTCATATTACTATTGTGGCAAGTTTTTTTAATATCTGAGATATTATTATACATTGTTGATTATTATCACTCGTTAGGCATTTGGTTCATATTTGTGTTTTGTTGGCTTTAGATTTGAGTTGATTTTTTAGCACTTGCGGGGGATCATATATTTTGCTGCTGGACATTCAGGTTTGGAGGATTTTGGAGATTAATTGTCATCACTACAATTGGAGGATATATTTTGATAGAAACATGCGTAATTGAGTAGTTTTTATTTTAGTGGATATTTGCTCGATATGTAATTGAGATGATGATTTTATGATTGAAAATGTTGTAGCTATGATGGATATTTAATGATTTTAAGTTTTGAAATTTTTCGCATGAGTTGTTTGTGCCGGATTTGATGATTAGGGCTTGGGTCATCATATTGTCCAACTCCATCCCAATGCTATCCAGTACTTGGTGGCCAAGAACTTAGACTGGACACCAAGATAGTAAAGATTGGATTTTTTCAACCCCTAGAAAGGATTTTAAAATAAGCAGTGGAAATCCCAACGCTATGAAAAACTGAAAGGTTTGGTTCTTCTTTATTGAAGCCTCAACCGACTGGGTATTGTCGAATGATTGGATTCATGTGAATTCAGCTTATTCCGGTTCAATCAGCAAAAATGAACCTTTTTGTATCAAGCCTCATACAAACCTCATGAAAGAGCACGCCGCCGAGTTGTGCAATTGCGTCGGATGAAGTGGATTAGTATATTGTTGTCGGGGGTGATGTAGTCTCTAACTTGCCTCCTCACCTTTGAAAAGGAGAAGGGGCATTGTATTGGGTACACTCCCTAAGATTCACCCTAATGTTGGCCGGCAAAACGATTGTCTGGCAACTTCACCAATTGCTTTCACTACTAATGAATTATCGAGCAAAGTTAATGTTGTTTTTGCCAAGTGTATGACTGAAGTGAGCAAAGATGAGAGTCAAGGATATTGTACAGTATTTAATTTCAATCCTCGCCTCTTCTTCTGTGAGGTCCTCAGAAAGGATGCTTTTTTTGTGTGATGATGAGAGGATTCCAATTGTTTTATTAGATGATGAGCATGATTTTTCACATCACTCCTCAAGTAGGAGTGTGTTGGCTGTTGCTACTCCCATCATTGCTAAATATGGGATCCCCATTATTTCCTACTTTCCTTCCTCACTTGGACTAGCAATGGAAGCTCCAACCACTTGCATCGCTTGCTCAGAATTGGAAGGTATTATGGATGATATTTTGTTCAGAGGGATACTAAGACCTAATCGGTATTCTATTCTATGAGTAGCAAGGAGGTTGAAATTTCAAGAGGAGCTCTAAGCTTTGATAACCTTGTGTTTCAACTGACCTTGCCACTTCTTTGCTGGAGGCCTTCATCCTCTTCGGACTCTAGTATCACTGAACCTTCGTTTGATCCCATTGCAAGAGAGGACTTCACACCCAGGAGGTTTATTTTTGTCCTTTGACTTTAATTCTATTACTCAATTCCTTATTGCTAAGGTAAATTATGTTAGACGCAGGCTCTTCTTTCAAGATCAATAAATTGCACATTTATGGAGATCATATGCTTATTTAGTTGTAATTAGAGCCTTAGAATGTAGAGTAATGATTGCCAAAGTCAAGGCGTCGAGTCTTAATGATAGATTGATTTTCCTAGAGAGTGAATTGGCTAAGTGGATAAGTAGAGCTCTAGACATGGAAAGCCAAAAATTTTGCTTGCAAATCGAGCTTCTACTGCAGAGGAAAGAGCCAATTCTTTCAAGGATAGGGCTATTAAGGCATATTGACACACCTTCGTGGCTGAACACATTGTTAAGGGATGACTGGATGATTGCCTAAAGCTTGAGGAGACATTGAGAAAGAGTGTTCGATCAGAGGAACTTAGTCCTTTGCTAGATCCCTAGTCTACTGAGACCATTAATTTTTGCAAGAGGATAACTTCTCTAGTGGCTCTAAATTTTCTTGTCTGCTACTTTGATGTAAAGAATTCTAGAGCCATCTCAGCCTCAAAAGTTAAAGATTTCAAGGTGCAATCAGATTTTCAAGTTCCTACTTATGGATTCGAGGATTAGCTATATGATTATACCATAGAATTCCCCGTTCCTTAATTTGTAGTACGGTTTCATAGCTTTGCAATCAAATGATGCAATTTGTACTCCGATGATTATTTCTTGAATTGTTTGCCTTATTATATAAGCAGAATTGATTCTCATATATAAATGTAGATCATGGGGTTTAGCCCCCAAGCATATGAACTCCGGTTCTTTATGTGATGATTGAATTAATTCCCAGTTAAGTCATTAGACTATTGTCACTAGTGAGAGAAAATCCTAGTCTTTGACCGTATAATTGATCGTGCATGTCTTGCTAAGGGGTCCATCGTTACTTTCGCACATATAGCATCGCTGAGAGTTAATAGGTTGGGTGACTATGTTAATAGTCAAGTCATGAAGGATCTCAACCCACCTGATATTTGACCTCTTAAAACGGTATTTATCGATTTGCTTTCAAACCCCTAAGCATTATTGTATTTTGGGTGTGTGACCACATTTGGAGTTGTACGGTTTCTTTGAACCTATACTATGACTGCCCATTTGGGTTAGTGCAGTTTAGCAGACAATTTGTCAAAACTGTCTCACTTAGGGTCAGTTGTGATCAGATTAATATACCTGGTAGCAATTTATATACACACACATGCAAATTTGTACAAAACATTATTTTTATTGATAATATATAAAATGTAATTCAAAGTGAGAGGTACAACGTACCTTTTAACTCATAGATTGGCCTCTACTAATAATTATTTTTGAGGTGACGAGTGTCCTAAGTGTGCTGGACAAACTTTCCATTTTGGGTATATAGCTTGTATGCTCTGTTTCAAAGTATCGCAAATACTAGAAATGATCCTTTCCAAGTGAAGGATAATTTTTTCCTGTATGCAAGTTTTCCGGTGGCCTCAATATTTCTTACACTAGGTCACTGATTTTGAACATTTGTGCCTTCACTTTTCTACTATAATATCTAGCGGTCTTTTGCTGGTTGGCCGTTGCCTGGATGTGAACCATTTTTCTAGCTTCCTCTAAGAGATCCAAATTTTATTAGAGTTGAGAATTTTGATTTGGAGCAAAATTTTCCTCCGGGTAACTTAGCAAGCATATTTCCATTGGGATCACCGCCATTCTATAACATAAACTGAAAAGTGTCTCCCAAATGGGTTCTCTTGGGTCATTCGTTAAGCCCAAAGAACGCATGGAATTAGTTTACCCAAATACTTCCAACCTTGTCTAATTTGGTACTCAAATCATTGATTAATATTCAGTTGGTTACCTCTACTTGCTTATTTGTCTATGGGTATGAGATTGACGTGTGAACCAATTGGGCTCCCATGCATTTATGGTATTTTATGAATCTCTAACTCGAGAATTGAATACAATTTAGAGTGACTATAACCTCTGGTATCTCAAATCTACAAATAATGCTTTGGCGTATGAATTTTTAGCATTTTGTTCTATAATTTTGACAAGAGGAGAAGTTTCTACCCAGTTTATGAAGTAGCTAATCGCGACGATAATAAATTTTCTTTGACTAATCACCAAAGGAAAATGACCTAATATATCCGGCCCCTATTGCGCAAATAGCTAGGGGACCTGCAAGGCTTGGAGTTCCATGTATTTTATAGTATTTTATGAATCTCTAACTCGAGAATTGAATACAATTTAGAGTGACTATAACCTTTGGTATCTCAAATCTACAAATAATGCTTTGGTGTATGAATTTTGTAGCATTTTGTTCTATAATTTTGACAAGAGGAGAAGTTTCTACCCAATTTATGAAGTAGTTAACCGTGACGATAATAAATTTTCTTTGACCAATTACCAAAGGAAAGGGACCTAGTATGTCCAGCCCTAATTGCACAAACGGTTAAGGAACCTGCAAGGCTTGGAGTTCCGTGTGTGGTTGCTTAGAGACATTGCCATGGATTTGATAGCTGTCACATTTTTTGACAAACTCCATAGCATTATTCTTTATTGTTAGTCAATAAAAGTCTTGTCTTATAATTTTGAAAACCAAATTCTTTCCTCCCATATGTGCCTCATATATATCGAGATGCATCTCTCTTATGGTATAGTCAGCTTCAGTTGGGGTTAGGCTGCGCATACAGGGTATCAAATAATTCCTTCTATACAGTGATCTGTCTATAATTGTATATCTACCTGCAGTTTTTGCAAGTCGCTTGGCCTTTGTTGGATCACTCGGTAGTGTTCCATCTTGAAGGAATTTCACATAATCTCATTCAATTTACCTCATTTGACACTTGGAGAATTTCATCTTGTTCATCAATATTAGGTCATTGGAAGATCTCTCGTATATTCTGTGCATATTGTTCTAGACAGCCTGATGTTGCCATCTTGGAAGGACGATCAACTTTCCAATTATTTTCTCAGGCAATGTGGATGATCTCAAACCTGTTGAGGAAAGACAAGAGAGTTTGGGCTTTGCGGAGATATTTGGCCAGTTCTAGATTTGTAGATTCAAAGTTATCCAATACTTCATCTGCCAGGTTCATCAATATTTGATTATACCTTAAATACTCATTCATGAAGCTCAATAACTGGGGGTTGGATGTTGAATCTACCAACCAGTCGATCCTTGAGATTGGAAAATTGTCTTTTTGACATGTTTTATTCATATCCATGAAGTCAATACACATTTTCCATTTCCCGTTGCTCTTCTTTTCCAAAATGATGTTGGATAACCAATCTGGGTAATTTATCTCCCTAATGAAACTGGTATCATGTAACTTTTAGCCTCTTCATGAAAAGCTATAAGCTTTTCTACAGAACAATTTTATCTTTTTTGCTTGACCAATTTGTTTCTAGGAACAAAGCTCAACTTGTGAACCATTATTTTCATTGAAATTCTTGGCATATAAGCTAGTATCCAGACGAAAACGTCAGCATTGCTCCGTAAAAAGTCTATCAATTTCTACTTTAGATCTTGATTCAAGAAAAACCTGATTTGGACATATTTATTCGATTCTATCGAATTCAAAGGTATCTAGAGCGGTTATTTTCCAAGTTAAACTTGTTGAAGAAAAGCCTCATCCTAAAGGTTGAACTTTTCTATAGGTTGTGGAGGAGTTGGGCCATTAATCTGTGTCAAGTAACAGCTTCGTCCCATGGCTTAAACTCCTTTAACTTCTCCAACCCTCTATTTAGTTAAGAATTTTATTTTCAAATATAGGATGGAGGTGACTCCTCTGAATGTTATTAGGCATAGCTGGCCTAGTATGGTATTATAGACCGAGGTGAGATCTACTACCAGAAAAGTTACTCGATAGGAGACCGTTTTAGGATGCATCTCCATTGTAACTTCTAGGTGTGTAATTCCCTTAACCTGGACCGAATCATTATCCAGCCATATGATAGTCTGTCTGATGAGTCCATTTGATTACACTTCAACCCTAATTTAATGAACGCATCAAAATAAAGTATGTTTCTCTGGTTTTTATTATCAATAAATGCTCGTTTTAGTTAATAGTCCTAGATTCCATTTAAAATGAGTGAAGTTATAACAAAAGGGTCAGAATGAAGGTGAGTGCACGTGTCATATCATCGCCACTAAAATTAATGACTTTTTTTT
The DNA here is from genome assembly GCA_028571085.2 of Nepenthes alata. Lineage (NCBI taxonomy): Eukaryota > Viridiplantae > Streptophyta > Magnoliopsida > Caryophyllales > Nepenthaceae > Nepenthes > Nepenthes alata. Next base: position 15,869 of record JAOVVI020000554.1, on the reverse strand, counting down.
TTCTACCCTTAACTTCTGTCTCTTGTTGGAGGAAGCCTCTTCCAAATAATCGTTGACTGTTGCATTGGCGGATCTATAGGAAGCTTTCTTTGGATTATTGATCAGTTTTGGCCATTTCAAAAATTTTTCGTTTTAAATCTTTATCAGAACATTTGTCTAGGTGTCAATGAGATACATAAGATGTAGCAACTTAAACTCTCGTTGAATATCTGGCTCTGTCATCTATTGCCTACGATAGTCCTGAGTAGGTTGGTTGCCATTACTCCTTTTTCCACCCCTGATCTATCTCGAATGTGGCTTATAGTTTGAGCGTTTTGGCTTTTTGGCATCATTCACCTCTTTTGCTATGATGTAGGCTCGGGTGATTACTTCTGACTTCAAGAATGTCTTAGGGTCCTGCTGAACTAGTAATTTAAAAAAGTCTCCTGATTGAATAATCACTATTTAGGCATTCAGCTCCACCTCATCGACGAGTTTCAATATATCTCTGGCCTCAGTGTTAAATCAAGCCAAAAAATGCGTCAAGCCCTCATTGGAAGCCTGCCTTATCCTGACCAATTCCCAAGGTTATTTTTCTTCCCTTTGACTGGAGGCGAAGTGGGATAAGAATTGATCGATTAGTTCCTAAAAAGTCCCAATAGAATTCAGTTCTAGCCTGTACAACCAAATTTAGGTGCCTCCTTTTAAGTTAAAGGGAAATAAAGGCATAGTGCAACATGCTTCAGATTTTAAAAGTCTAGTAGCATGCGGAAGTGGTCTAGATGATCCATCGAATCGATGCTTTTGTCATATGACTCCAATACATGCATTTTGAATTTATAGGGAAGCCAGTGATTCATAACCTCTAAAGTGAATAGCGTGCAACCCAGTGAAATCATTTAGTCAGCAAAGCTTCCTTGAAAGACTTGCTGCTCTATTCTTTTGATATGCTACTCCACTTTAGTTGTAAAGGTAATTCTCTTGGCGTTGAAAAATGTCCTAACTCTGAATGATTGGTAAATACACCTAGTATCTGCCTGGCTGGAAGGGATTGGGGCATGCTGCTGCATGACCCTTCCTCTCGAATAGAATGGCACCTGAAATCCCGAGAATATTGGGGATTCCATCGCTCTGGGCTCTATTCCTTGATCTCAAAGTTGAGAACACGTTCGAGCCGGGAGAAAACAACTCGGTTTGATACCTTTGGAGCCACAGTCGACTTTCGCTACGATTGGCTTTCTTACCTTTTGATCTCCTCTTTGAGATCGAAACTTGTGGGTGAAAGATCTCAACCTGATGGGTCCAATCCTCAAATCTGTTCCAAATGGACTTTAGCATCTTTGGCATATCCTGCAATTGAATGGCCAAGGCTCCAATGATTGGAATGGTCGGTGAGTGAGCATTTCCTTAGCTGCCTTCTTCTAGGAAGATGTCATGAGAGGGGACATCCTTTAGCAGCTAACTCGATTGTCCATATGCCTTTATGTTCACCATGTTGACCGGTTTTCTCAATGATGGTAGGTTAGCAGATTTTTGTGGGTGTGATCTGGTTTAGGTAAGAACGAGTAGCTTGATTGCATTTCTCATGGACGACGCCGACAATACATAATTGAAGTTGAATTATGATTTAAATAAACTCGGGCTAAATTATTGAATCTTCTATTCGGATCCTGCACACTATAATAGTAAACAATAGTTTAAAAGATTCGAAACTCACTCTCCAGTATATTATCTGACATTCAAATTAATCAATTTCTCAAAAATTTGTAAGGTGGGAGAGATTGAGAAGATAAAAGAGAGGGAGACGGGGGATTCGTTTCTACCTTTTGTGAAAGAACTAGTGTAATAGAGGGGTCAAATATGTCTTTAATTTTCAAATTCTGTCCACCTTTTTGGGGAAAGTGGGCAAATTTATAGTCACGTCGCCAGTTGATGATACCTTCCTGAAGATAAATAACCAGTCACGATATGAGTAGTTAGCCCAATTGCAAACTAAATAATTCAACTATCATTGTGCACACGTTTAACGTAGAGTTTTCTAGACACAGTTAAACCAGTGATGATAAGTGGTTAACATTGGTCAGTTAGGAAACCTTCTCTTAGACTAATTGTAGTGTATATAAACCGTTCATTTGGTTTAATCACTCGGTTGGGTTAACTACTTGATTGGGTTGACCACTTGTCATTTGGGCGTACAACCCAATCTATTCAACAACCATTTGACCACTCGACCACTTGGTCACCTGTCCAGTTTTGATTCATTCTAATTAAAATTGGGTCAAGATTGAACTCTGTATTCTTTGAACTTGGGACTCCTAATGGGTTGGTTATTATTTTTATCTTTCTGGGTTGGTCTGTGGGTTCGTTGTGCTAAACAATTGGGCTGGTCTAATTGATGTTATACCCAAAAGGCTTGATATTGACGATGAAATATTGCTTCTGCAATCGAAAATATTATAATTAAAATTGAGTGCCCTAGATGTTGAAATTGTTTGCTTTGGAAAGAACCATTGTTAAGAAAAGCGAACTGTCTGATCAACATTTTATTCCTATTCCATCACCAGCTTTGTTAAAATTATACAAAATAATGGATCATTGCCAGCTGTTGCACTGACCATTCGTTGTCCTAGGAAGACCAACCTGTAAGATGATGAAAAGTGCGAACCATACTTCTGTTTTCAAGCATAAAATCAAAATGCATTAACTACATAAGCCTTTGCATGTACCACTGTATTTTATTAAAACATTTTAGCATTACATGCCCACTGAGGATGGGAAATCAAGCGGAATAGTCATTCCAACAGCTGACAATGACCCTTCTGGCCAAGGCAGTTGCTGGGGAGGCTGAAGTGCCTTTCATAAGTTGTTCTGCCAGTGAATTTGCGGAACTCTATCTCATCATGGGAGCATCATGTGTAAGAGATCTGTCTTAGCAAGCAAAGATGGAAGCTCCATCAATCATATTTTTTTCTGAGATCTGCATTTGGATTATCATGAAATTTCCTGGATTTTGGTTCATCTCTTGGGCATGTTTTCTGTCCCATACAGATTGATGCTGTTTCCAAAAACCGTGATGGCAAATTTAAGTTGTCAGAAATGCTGAGCTGGACCAGACATTGCAACAGTTCACTGTAAGCGTTTCTGCGAGAATTTTTCCAATTTTTGGAAATTTATATTTGTTTAATCATCATGTTAATATGCCTTTGGACTGCAGGAGAGGGATGGATTTGACAGCAACTCTTCTGTGATTGTTCTTGGAGCATCTAACCATGCAGATGTTTTAGACCTTGCACTTCACTGACCTGGAAGATTTGACCAGGTAGCTATGGTTTGCAGTAATCTTTTCACTTTCCTGAGTCCAAGGTGCTGTTGCAATGCACTATAACATGATTGACCCACCTTAAGGTGCTGATGGATTATAGCACGTAGCTTGTAGGTTGAAACACTGGATAGGATTGGAAGAGAAGCTATTTTGAAAGTTCATGTTTCCAAGAAAGAAATTCCTCTCGGAGATGATGTTGATCTTAGTGATATTGCTTCGATGACTACCCTTTACATTGGGTACTCAACATCCCTGTTTTCTTATTACTTTGAGGATCTTAACTTTATCATTTTCCTTTTCCCAATGTTAATGAATTACAGGGAAGACATAGCCAATTTGGTAGATGAAGTTGCTTTGTTGGCTGATAAACGAGGCAAAGTTGTTGGGAAGATAGTCCTTATTCCTGCTGTGGAGCAATCTAAGCAGTATTTTTCATTTTTCTTTCTGTGTGTACTTATCTATGTGTCACACATGCATGTATGTTTTGGCAGGTGTTTTCAGATTGGTTGAGTAACTTTTTTGTCGATTTGCCTGACATATTTTTTGGGTTACAAAGAGAATATTGCACCTTTGCATCACATTTAATATTGTCAGCAGAATTTCCTATTTAAATCAAGTCATCCAGGTAGCGTTCCTCCACCTAAGCTTCTCTGTAGGTTTAAACATATTTTACTTCACTAATGACTCTATTAAGCTGTTCATTAATGTCTCAGCAGTACCATGTTTGTATTGCTCTCCCTCAACCTCACTTTCATGGTTTTAGGTAATATCATTGGATAGCATGGCCGGGGGCTAAGGTAACTTAAGTAAGAGAGGCGTGTTATGGGTGACCTTATTGCACGGTTTATTGGGCGCTTGTGTGAGGCAAGTGTGCTTGTATGAATATATAATCCACTGTGGTCAGTTCAGGAATATATTTGAATGCTACTAAGATGTCTATTTATATTTTTTCCCCTCCTATTTGATTCTTTTCCTTTTTGTTTTTTTTTTTGGAGGGGGGGGGCCGGGGGGAGTTGTCCCTTGACCATATTGGCATACTCGTGTGTGGAATATGGCCTGACCTATATGAGGTATGTTTTGTTGGCAGCCAATCTTTTTCCCCCTAATACAACTAGGGCAATAAAAAAATACAGTCTCATATTTCTCTCTGCACTGTATTTCTTTTATAGTGGATCATCATGGATTAAAATAACCATATCAGTATCGGTCACTACTGTGTCACTATTGGCTATATCATGCGATGTGTATCAATATCGGACTTTGCCAACTGAATTTTTTGAAGTTTCCAGAAAATGAAGAAATGGGTTGACTTACATTGTGTCTTTTGGAGTTCAAGCTGGCAATCTTGTTATGCTGAAGTTGCTATATAGCAATTCAAAGGCTTTAGATAGGTGTACAACAGGTTAGTATGTTGCTATGATGGGCCAGATCCTATCACGAAGAAAGTGGAAAGGTATCCTATCAGGTTGGTAACAAACAAACAAAAAATAATCTTTGATTTTGTAACACAGAGGAACAGTTCTTGTATGTAGTACAGTTGTTATGAATATGCTAGAAAACCCTAAAAGAATGTAGGGAAGGGTTAAGCTTGTAAATATTTAGATATTCTGATGGAATATTCTAGATATGGGAACTAAGTGGAGTATACTAGAGAAGGCATTCTACGCATCTTAGAAGAATACTATTAAAGGCTGATCCTAGCCATCTATTTGTAACAATCTTGGCCGTTGAATGGGAAGGAGGGATGGGAAGACCTTCACTATAAAAGGGGATGAGTCTTCATTTGTAATCACCAAGCCAAAAAACTCTCAAGTTATGAAGTTCTCTGGATTCTTTTATTGTTATTTCATGTCTATTCTTTTGTACTTTCCACCCACTTCCGAGCCACATAGCTTGTGCATTAATGTTTGGGTTAGGTTAACTTAGTAACTCCAAACATGATGGAGTGTCTAAGTGCCACATGGGTAATCTAGGTAGTAGTGTCATCCCATGGCATAATACAAGAAGCAATCAGCATTCTACTTTTTTTCTTAACAAGATTTGATCAATGATTTTCATATTTAGAAATCTTTGTGTGGATAACCTATATAAGACTCTTCAATTCGGGGATTTTCTTCAATTTCTCTTCATGTTTTTTATGAAGAGTGGTGGAGGTTCTTCTTGAAGGGACATCAGTATCAGCAGATTTTTATGGTGGATGCTTTAAGATGATTAGAGACTGATATCCTAAGACATACAACAATCAGTCAGCATTCTGTTTTTTGTGTCAACGAGATTATAGGTAAACGTCTTTCATATTTAGAAATCTTTGTTCAGCTGATAGCTTATATAGATCCTTGAATTTAGGCTTTTCCTTCACTTTCTCTTCGTAATTTTAGGAAAAAATGGAGATGTTTATTGAAGGGATACTAGAGTTAATATATCTTTATGCCACTGCTCTTCTTGTTCATACTACATAAAATGAAGTAAAAACAAAGACAAGAAAGAGAGATTGGTTCCTATTACAACATCTCATAAAACCAAGAATATAATGGTCAGAGAAAAAACATGGAGAATTTCCTTTTTAAGATGAAGGTTGGTATTCATTTCTTAATTTTGTTCCTTTCTTCAAATTTATGCAAATAAAGAATATATTTTTGTTGAAGATTACCAAACTGAAGAGAAAATTGCTTATCCTAGTCAGGACTAGCACTCCTCTTGTAATTGATTGATAAGTTCCATATGACAAGTATAATATCAATGATATAGAAATTTTATTTTTTATTTTATTTTTAAATTTTACTCTCAGTTTTTATTGCTAATTTTATTCTATGGGAAGCAAATTGTTGAGAGTTGATGTAAAAAAAAAAACAAATTCAAAATTGACTTTTATTTTTAACTTTTACATTTTTAAACTTTTTGATATTATGTATGAATTAGGTTTACAACTTAATATATGGCTGATTTGAACTATTGTTTATATATAATAAAATTAGTATCAATATAAAAGTTAAAAAACCTATAGAAAAAATATATTGATAACATTTAACATAGAGAAAATTACAAATAATTTTTTATTGATACCAGGTGAGGGATTCATTCCAATTACAAAACCCATCCCACTCCCCAATCCCCAAAATAATTTGGAAGATCCAACCTGATTTTCACTTTTTCTTAGGAAAAAAAATTCAATAAAAATTTAACATCTTTTTATACATTATTCATTCTCCTTGTTTTTTCAGCTACTATATTCTTGATTTTTTTAGATGTTTTACTAGGATCCAATCTTTTCGTTTCTTGGCTTAGATTTTACTCCATTTTATTTATTTTACTTCATTTGATTTTGTCTAAAGGACGAGAACAATGCATAGTATGATCAACCATAAAGATTTGTTGGTTCTGGTATCCCTCCAAGAAACACCTCTACCTTTCCCTGAAATGGGAAGAGATATTGAAAGGAAAGCCTGAATTGAATGATCTATATATAGGCTGTCAGTTAAACAAAGATTTCTAAATACAGAAAACCATTTACCAAATCTTGTTGGCATAGGAAAAACAAAAAGATCATTGATTTTTGAATCGTGGAATTTCAATAGCCAAGTCTTTAGTCGCCTTCCAATTCGTCAACTATAAAGCTCCGTTGATTCTAGTATCCCTTCAAGAAATACCTCCACTAATCTTCCTTAAAAATAGGAGGACAAATTAAGGGAGAAGACTGAATTAAACTGCCTACATAAGCTGTCAGCCAGACAAGGATTTCTGAATACAAAATTGCCGGCCAAGTCTTGTTGGGAGAGAGAAAACATAACGCCGATTGGTCGTTGCATCTTTTGGAACATCAATTGCCAAGTCTCTAATCATCTTCCACTTCCTTTCCCTTGGTTTCCAAAGTAGTTATGAGATTACTCTGAATTTCAACGTTTTCTGGGGCTTAAAGAATTTCTACCATTATGATGGATAGTCTATGTTAATGATAGAAATTAAGTTCAAGCCAATGACTGTTTGAATAAAGTTCTCAATGATCTCTGTTTATGGTGTAACATACCAAGACGTTGTCAGAGGCTGTTTGTTTTATTTGAAAGGCATAATAAATACATAAAAAGAGTCAACCATTCCAAACCACAGAGATGGGCATAGATGCTGATGATATTAAGATCTTGATACATATAAGTCTTCAATATATAATGAAATCCTGTTGTCAATGTGCAAAAGATCATCCTTTGGTTTCTGGTGTTGTCTTATTGTTGTTCCCCTTTTACATATTTCTTCCTTCCTTCCTTAATATATTGTTTTATTTCTTCCCATTTGTAATTTGTGCTGCCATTTATCTTGGAGGACAACTGAGTTTTGAGCCCCGGAATATAAACAACCTTAAAAAGGATGATGCGTGGAGTGATGAAATGTCGACCCAAAATTCAAAAGCTAGGTCTTCCATTGAAAAACCTAAGAGTGTGCGAAGATATGAGAAAGGTGAGAACAAAGAAAATGAAGTGAAAGTTTTTGACGAGGAAAAGGGGGTTTCTAAGGCAACTTCCAAGGATGATTTTGTCCATCAATGTTTGATGGGTGGAATGCCCATGAAAATTCAAAAGGAGAAAAATGTAAACTATGCTTCTGATCATTCAGAGGGTTTGTCATTGGATGTTGTAGATTCAATGGAAGTTGAAAAATCAGAAGCTTCTATTCACGGAATTTCTCAGCCTGATTGCCCAAATCCTAATTCAGAGCAGTCTAGAAAATTAATTGGTGATATCAGTGAGTCTGACACAAAATTCCAAGAGCATTGTGAGGATGATGTACCACAAGAGGAGGCAAACAAAGCGGTACATTGTACAGATAATGATCAAGGGAAGCACATGGATCTTGGGACTTCAGAGATAGAAAGGAACAGAAGGCTAGAAAGCCTGATTACAAAGCGAAGGCTGAGGAAATTGTTGAGCATGGATCCCCGAAGGAATCACATTTACTTGTATAGTCATAATAGTCAAGCCCAAGATAGAGCTGTTGTTGACATTGAATTCCAACCTGGCTCAGCCCCTTCTGTGTTATTGCCAACAAGAAACCCATTTGATCTCCCCTATGATTCGTCCGAAGAAAAGCCCATTCTCACTGGAGGAAGTTTCATGGATGAATTTTTTAACAGTCAACAGAAGGACATTAGTTTCTGTAGGCATGCAAGCTTTGTTCGTGGGCATGGTTTCATGGGGGATCTCAATGAATTTCCCTTGTCATTTCCTGGCTTATTAACCAAACCTATTACATCTGAGGGACCAGGATTATATGGATTCAGAAGGCCATCAGGTAATAGAAGGCAAAATGGATACTCTTGAGTATGGTAGAGATGGCAAGATACTTTTGTCTTATCCTCCCTGGTGAAAGCTCAAGGACTCTTATGACCAAAGGTTTTTTTACTGTATTTTTTTTTTTTCTTCTCCTCGCAGATATGGAACAGAATGAACAGCTATTCACCAGAATGCTATCCCAACAAGGTGAATCCATTTTCTCTAATCCATGTTCTCTTATTGAATCATAGAAAATTTAAGGAAAATCCAATCAAAATATAGCTATTTCTTCAACACATTTTTATGACTTTCCAACCTCAAGATTCCTATGATAAAAGATGAGCATCACTTGTACTAACATAATTATTGTTCTACTGTTTTGACTTGGCTAATTATATTACTAATCTACTTCATCTAGCCAAACTCAACCAGATTCAAAGCGTCTCATATCACCAGACTAGCACGTTGCCTCCAGAGGAAGAAAAACAGAGAAAATTAGTTGAACTAGACTTTTTCCATGAAGGTATACCTATGTTGCTTATGGACAGCGCTGAATATAATGCTGACCAGTTGGGCCATAAGGAAGGAAATTTGGTGGAAACTACCAAGGAAGAGGATGCAGAGACTAAAGATAAAGAGCAGGACAGTATTCTTGACTTGAATGTGCAAGCAGCTACTCATACTACAGATGAAGCAGTGATGAAACTGGATATTGTTGGAGAAACGTATGACGAGACAAGCACTCAATCGTCATCCGAAGCTAGTGAAGACATCATCTATGCAGACAAAAATGAAGCATTTAGAAACTCTGTGAGAAAGGTCCTCACTTGTTTAACCCAAAAGAACAAAGGTTTAGCAAATGAAAAGATTGGTCTTCCAAATAATCCTTTATATGGTACTAGCCCAACTGCCATTCATCCTACTAACATGGAGGAGCATTCATTATACATGGGTAGGCCATTTCATACCCCAACTTATTCAATAGCTGCTGACATGCATGTCAATGTCTCTGAAGCTGGCTCACCTTCATTTAATGCTGAGGCAAATTCACCAACTGATAGGGAATCGTTTGTCTATTATGGGGATGTGGACAAGGATATCAACTCAGATGATGAAAATTTTTGGGGTGCCTCTTCTCACCTGGTTGGATTTGAAGAATTCGGATCCAGACTCAGAGTTGATGAAACATGGGAGATGGGTAAGTCACTGTTAGGACTTCCTACCCATACGTCATGTGATCCTCCCAATTCATCTGGGAAGCTGGCAAATGTAGTTGAGCAAGCAATTCATGATGCAAGTTCAATGTCTCCAAGGTCCATGTTGCAGAAAGAGAGGTGCCTTGAGCTGATGGATTTTGTTCATAAGATTGACAATCTGGATCACCAAGTCATAACAGGTGGGACGGATTCAAGATCTTCAGTTTCATCATCATCTGAGCGCTTAATTGATCAAGGAAAACCAGAGCAATTCTCGGACAACTTGGTTGCTTTACCAGTTTGTGATCTTGGCTCTATTACAACAGAGGTAAGTCGAATTTAGTTCATCTATTTACGTAATCGCAGGAAAACAGTTTTAAGATGGAATTGGATTGCTCATGTAACATTTGAGTTGTATTGTTTTTCTTGTGCAACTTCTCCTTTAGCTATTGTTACTGGTTTATCTGTCTCATATTTTAGTAGGGTAACTGATTTGCTAGATACCTCTTACAGTTGAGCTTCCTTTTGACCCTATTATTGAAAATAATGTGTTTGGTGTTATTTTATCATTAATCAAAATAATTATTGACATAAAAAATGAAATCTACTTATCCAAGAGACAGTGTGACCAAACTATAACATGAAATCATTGTTCTACTCATGAAATTTCATTAGTTTTTTGCTAACATTTCACTTTGAAAAAATAATTAAAAAATGAAACAGAAAAAGAAGCATCAAAGAGGTGCTAAAGAGATTTAGCTATGAAATTTCAACTCCTAGAATCAAATAGAAAATTGTTTTCCGTAGTTAAATACCTATTTTGGCATTGAGCAGGAACATGAGCCAAGCAGCGAGGAATCCCATAAAATGATATGGCAAGAAGCTACCACATTGGAAGCAATAAATCTAGCCGACAAAGTTCATCACTCAATTACTAATTGGATTCAAAAGAGATCTCTCTCATTTGATGATTCTCAAGTTCAACAAGGTGGGACCAAAGATGGAGACTTGGTGTATAGACAAAGTAACCTCAATTCGGTTTCACCAGCCATAGAGCTGAAGTCAGTGGTGGAGCAAGTTCCTATTAACTTGAGTTCTTTTTCTGAGTCTGTGTTACAAGAGGTTGTCATGATTGATGCAGTCGCTCCAACAAACAGGGAGCAAAATGTGCACATTGATATCCTACATTCTGGTGGAGCTGTGGGGATGATCAATTCATTGAATGATCTGCAGCATGAAAATGATACTGTACTTGATGAAGAAAATCATCTGGAGGACCTAACAAAACGTCCATCTGTGGTGAGTTACTGAGTAATGTTGTTACCATTAAAGACATCCACAGATTCGAAGAATTTTTATGTAGTGATCTTTGAGGAACACCTAGTAGTATGTCTTGCCTTGCTTCTTAAATGGCTTCTCTGCCCAAAAGTTGAAATTAGGCCAAACTGGGGTTTCTCTTATGGATGTGACAACTTTTGGATTTTCAATAGGCTAAAATGATATTTTCAAAGAAATATTTTTGGCAAAGGCTCAAAATTTGGAGCTGCTATGAATACTTTGTCTCAGAAACTGAAAATGAAAACCAGTAAACTGTAGTAATTGAGAGAAGTATGAAAAGCTCTACTTAAACAACACTTGCACACATCACAAGTATTCAGGGCTTTTGATTATTTTTTTATTGTCAACAGGAAGGAGCCACTTCAGTGGAGAAGGCTGCAACCGAAGTCAATATCAATTTGAAAAAACTACAAGCCAACAAGGAGGAAGCAGAAGGGGGTAAATCAATTGAAGATAGTGGTTCAATTTCTACATTTACTCAAAAGATTGCAGGCAACGTGCCAATGAGAGTGGAAGAAATTATTGCCAAATTGGACGTTGATACAGAATGTGAAGCTAAAGTTCAGTCACCATGCCTCATAACAGAAGACGATTATTTGCACGTCAATGTAAGTGATTCTAACACAAGAATTGAAGTTCAGATTGGCCTGGATTGGGAAATGTTGTCCGGAGTAGGGATTTTTGGAATTGAGCCCAACCCAGACTGATTTGATACGCAAACCATTTATTTAAAAAAGTTGGTGTTTTTATTATCGTCTTTTGGCTATGGCAGGGTGTGCCAAAGGGAAATTCATATTTGAAGCACAGTGTAGGCATTGATCTCACTTATTTGTCTAGGTCAAATGAACCGTGAGCTGTTAGTTCATCTTGGCTATTTGGACAATTAAAATTATAAGATGAGTTAAATACATTCTAATATATAGTCATAATCTTAGTTGTCACGGTAAAATCTTTCCCATTGAAAATACAGGAAAGGATAAAAATAAGAGGATCTTAAGAGGAATCTGACCATAAAATATTGCCAAACCCCCCACACCATTTTCAGGAGGGGCGGGCAAGCTGGTTGTTTCCGTTGACCCATGATCGAGTCTAACAACGAGTTATTAGATGTGCATAACTCTTCTCCCTAGGCTGGGGAAGAGCACCTTGCTGAAATGTCAAGATGGATTCAGCCCCATTTCGTCTGTTCGAACACATGCATCTGTGGGGCTCCGAGTAAATGGTCAAGGTCCTAGACTCTCGTAGGCGCAGAAGAATCTTGGCCACACCAAACTCCCGGCCTGACCAAGCTTCCAGACCTCACTAAACTGCCAAACATCTCGGCTTCCCAATCTCGTGTAGCCGGTAAATTTTCCAGGCTAACGCGTTGGCTACCGTCTTGATCTAAAATTCTAAGCTATTAGGTCACGGATTAACTCATATTTGTACGCCAATAAGACTTTCTTTTTCCCCTTATGTGATATTTATGAAGTGCATAACATTTGTAAGATGCCATTGAACAGGATGCCCCAAGTTCTGTGGAGAATGGTACAACATGTGATGAGAATGAAACAGCGATTAAAGGAAGTGAACAAGGTTAGGTGGAGTCCCAAGAGGAAGAAGACTGACAATGTTTATTTCAAAATGTGAACCGGATTTAATTGATTATTTAGATGTGTTATAATTATATAGAAGAAACGCAGTGCTCTGGTGTATTTTTAGTGTGGGAAAAATGTCTAAAATATTATTTGATTTTTTTTTATTTTAACTATTAATTTTCTTAACATTACGGCATGTGTATAGCTTCAATTAACTAATTAAAATAAACTAAATCCAGCTCGAATAGCAAAATTTATCTTAGTAACCTGATGGGAAAAACAAACCCATTTCTTAATTAAAACTTTATTATTATTATTATTATTATCTAAATAACAATAATAATAATAATAATAATAAAGTTTTAAATTTTAAAAGTGCGGTTAGTTTTATGAAACTATTTTTTTATCATTTTACTCTATTTAATAAAATATTTATTAATAATATAAGTAATTTAAAATAATTTTATCAAAAAACTCTAAGTTCTTTTTATTAAAGTTTATTATTTCTTCTTTCCTCAAATAATAATAAATTTATATTTATTCACAATTGCTTTATTTGGTTAACCTTTTTGATGGGTTTGGTAAACTTAACCCAGAAAGCAGGCTTAAGAAATAAAAATGTCTCAGTTGGTCTAATTTGTTCAAATGGCTGGCGGTTAAAATTAGTCAGTTCAATCAGGATGGCACGCTTCACTGTAATTGATAAAAATTATTTCGTCTTATCCTTATTCATCGATGGTTGTCCAATAATTGCTTATTTCTATAAATATCCTTTTATCCTAAAGGGAGAAAGGGGGAAGAGAAAAAGGAGGAAAAATCAACCATCATCTATTCCAAAAGGCCATCCATATAGAAGAGAATCCAAAAAAAAGGCTTTCTTAGAGCTATGTGCTCCATCCAGAAGGCAACACCTAAGGAGGCCCGCTCTCCATTCCAGGGGACCAATCCTTTATCTTGGGAAGCTTTGTCCTCGTTCAAAGAATCTCTCTTTTGTCCAAGAAGGCCTTGTCCTCCAATTCTTCTAGAAGCCATCTCTCTATTCCCTCTAGGAGATCTTCCATTCAAGTGACTGGTCATCCCTTTAGAATGCTCCAGTGATCCTTAGATAACTTTACAATCTACAATAGAGCATCTAAGATGTCCATTTGTAGGTACACCTCTAAACTGCTCCTTTTTCAGGCACATTTCTATGTCGTCTTTCTGTAACCACACATTTAAGACGTCAATCAATTTGGTGCACCTAAATATTAAATCCACTGATATATGTATCTACGCATCCTCCTTATATTTTTCTATTATGTTAGAAAGATTTCCAACTTGAACGTCGAATGATATACAGTGAGAGTAATTTCTGCTATCATCTGATCTCTTATTTTTAATTGTATTATACAAGGTTCAAATTTGAGATTATGAAGACCGAATCCGCATCAGATGAATCCAAAGTGAAAATTCGATTCACAATCCCTTATCCGCAGGATAACCTGAATTCGTAGTACGTAACACTTTTAAATATTAAAACTATCATAAATGTATATTTTATCATATTTTTTATAAGTATAAATTTCAAATATTGATAAATATTATTATTTATTATTTTATATTTTAATATTAGTTGTTGTTCATTTTGGTATTCTCCATCTTGTTTTTCTAAATGATGATCTATAAATGCTAAAAATTATATTTAGCTAATTTGTTGGTAAAAAAATTATAAAAAATATATAATTATATATAATTATACGAATCTACTTCTTTCATTCTATTCATTTAGGTGTAATATCCTCTAATAATAAAAATAATTTATAAAATTTTTTAGTTAAATCAATGGTGTTTTCATTGGTCGCCTTTAACCTATTATTAGACTTTTCACTAATTTTTATCAAAAATATTTTTTTAATCATGTTAACATATTTTTAATTTTTTGTTGCCCAAAAAAATACAGTTTACTGTTGAATTTTAGTTCAATTTTGCTAATTTTAAAACAAAAAAAAATTAAAATGGTTATTTTTCATTTTTTAAAATATTAATATTTTTTAAATGATAACTAAATTAATTATCAACCATCCATATCACATTAAAAAAATAAATATGTATAAAAATAATATTATATCATGAAAAGAATATTTTAACTATATCTTGAAAATAAGAAGATGAGGCGGTCACGTGACCGGGAAGCGTCCATCAGCTATCTATTTGAAAGCGAGTCCCCTTCCCTCCGGCCTCTATTCCTAATTCAATTGCCCGGTCCCTTCTAATTGTCTCTGACTAACGGCAATGTCTTCTTCCTGTCAATTCTTTGCATTTGCAATGAGAAAGGCATCTGAAAATCTTGGAAATGGTCTCAAAATTGATTTATAAATCAAACTTGTGTTTCGAATCTGCACAAATTTGCTTTAATTGTTGCAAATATTAGCTGCTGGGACAGCATGGACGAAGTAGACGGCAATGTCTGCGTTTACAAGGACTCCGAAGAGTCTACCGAAGCGAGAGTTAAAGATCTTCTACCTCGAATGACTTTGAAAGAGAAACTTGACCAAATGACACAAATTGAGCGCGGAGTTACCATTCCTGCTGCTTTCAGAGCCTTGGAATCGGTGAATCACCTTATTCTTTGTTATACTTCAAGCGTATAAATATTTTGTTTTTGGAAGTGTACTTAGCGCTGGCGGTAGTGGACCGTTCGAGAAAGCACTATCACCCGATTGGGCTAATATGGCCGACAACTTTCAGAAATTGGCGCTGGAATGGCGCCTAGGGACTCCGATTATTTATGGAATTGATGCTGTACATCGTAATAATAGTGTCTATGGCGCTACTATATTACCTCTCAATGTCAATCTTGGGGCTACTAGGTTTGTACGAATCTGAACTTTAGTTCTTAGGAAATTGTACTATTTACAAAGTAGTAGGTATTGTTTGGGGGAATCTTTTGGTTTGTAAGTATACGTGTGAAATGTGACGCAGAGATCCACATTTGGCTCGAAGGATTGCGGGTGCAACCTCTTTGGAAGTTAGGTTAAGTGGATTTCACTATTCATTTGCTTCTTATGTCGCTGTGACTGATTGTCATAGATTCTGTTTGTTTAACTCGTCGAGTAACTTGTGGAAGTGATTATATTCCCTCCTTTTCTTTTGGGGGGGGGGGGGGGGGGGGGGGGGGGGGGGGGGGGGGGGGGGGGGGGGGGGGGGGGGGGGGGGG
>JAOVVI020000553.1:0-30721 GCA_028571085.2 Nepenthes alata | reverse complement strand
AGCATTAATCATTGCATAATGCCGAGTTATGTGCAGGTTCGGCATGGATGATTCTATCCCGTGCGTTCGTAGAGTTCATCATTTTTGGTTGGGACAACCTACCCCGGACGCTCCTTATGTACTACTCGAACTTTGTTTCCTCTCCTGAAGGCTATTTCCACACCGTCATATGCAACGTGCCCGAGTTTGCTCAGACCGTTGTCAACCACGACATGCATTACATTGCGTGGGATAATCCCCCGAGACAGCATCCCCACATCCTCACAGTGAACGACACGGACAAGATGATCACCGGCAATTCTGCATTTGCCCGTAAATTCAATACAAACGATCCTGTGTTGGACATGATTGACCGTGAATTGCTCGGCCGGAGGAATGGCAGTTTTGTCATGGGTGGTTGGTGCAGTGGCAAGCCGCGTTGTTCCCGAGTTGGTAATCCTAGAAAGATCAAACCTGGGCCCGGAGCTCAAAGGCTTGCCCATCTGATATCTAGCATAGTTTCGCCCGAGGCATTTAAACAGAGCCAATGCAGATAGATTTGAGGAAATGCCTATGCATTTTAATAAGAAAAAGGGGAAGAATGAGCAAGATCAGCACAGTCAACACTTCACCATTTTAGATTTGTGCTTGATGCAGAGTATCCCTCCCTTCTTCTGGGTTGGTTAGTAATCTCATAAAAGAACAAGAACAGAGAAGGAGATGATAGAATTGTGAGGAAAAGCAGTGAGGTTGGCAGGATAAAACCTCTATGGTGCAACAATTGTTAGGTTTTTATAGATTCTTGATATATGCAGTGTTAGGGTATGCTTTTTAGCTCTCATTTGGACATTTCTAATAATTTGACGTCTTATTTATTTATATATATATGTACGCATGCATAAAAATTGATAGATGAATAAATATTATATTATTTAATATTATCCCATATATTGTTTTTCTTTTGTTTGCTTTCCTCCTTTCGATGATAATTTTATAATATAAGAACAGGTATTGGAAAAGGTCAGATTATTTTTATTTATATGATATTTCTGTTTAAAAAATTAATTAGACCTGATTTTTGTTACTGTGTATCTTCATAATATTTATATATTTTAATTAAGTTTTGTAGAATTTTAAATTAATCAAACAATAATGTTTTATGGGATCTAATTCCTTTAAGTAATTGGCTCTTTCAAAATTTCAAAGGTGCTTAGAGTTTTACTCGAGGGGTTGATTCCTTCAAAAATTGAAGTTTTACAAGCAAGTTTTCAGCAAAGTTGAAATCCCAGATATATAAAATTTTTTTAATGTATAAAATTTAAAATTCAAATTATAAATTGAGAAAATTTTAATTTTCTGCATAGATAATATTAGTATTAAATTAAAAATTAAATTTAAATTTTAAAAAAAATAGAAGGCAAGAATATAATCTTAAAAATAGAATATTGGTAATTTTCTGAACATTTTTATTTTTCATAATTTCAAACTGCATACTAATTGTTGCGTCTTAAGATCCGCGAGGTTGTACGGATTAGGGAGCCTTTGGATTCCTCAGCACGCGGTGGCGTCAAGGCAAGGGTCCGGTCTCCGTATCTCTATACTTGAAACCTGCATAACACAAATAACAAACAAGAGGTCAGTAAAATTTGATTTTGAACCGATCCCCTTTCCAAAGGGGGTGAGGGAGCTTTTATAGTCTCCCTCTCAGTGGACGCTGGGCTCGAGAATATCCGTTGTTAGGGTTCTATGGCCGCTGGTCGTTGCCGTTGTGCGACGGTCATCTCTCTTGTCGCCTTTTGGTGGTTGGCAGGCTTATCGAAGCTGCCGTGCACGTTTAGCTTTCCGTTGAAAGGGCATTGGACGGCTGCCTGCCAACAGCCGTCTGAGCCGCTGTCGTCGGATTGACTATGCCCCTACTGGCTAGCTCATTCCATGCCTCTCGCAGCTCATTAATGCGCCGCAAAATTTTTGTCCTTTACTGCCAGCTGGGTGCCACGTAGGCTTTCACTTCCTGCACAGTGGGCTGGGCCTTCGTCGTTCGTGGGCCTCGACATGAGACCCAACACTAATTAAATGATCCATTTAGAATCCTTATATATCTTTCCCTGATTTAAAATACTATCTATTCATTTAAATTTTTTTATCTTTTTATTAGAGTAATCAAATACTAGAAATACTAATTCACAGAAAATGGACTATTATTCTATACAAATATTCTTTAAATTGTATGTAATTTTTCAATTACCCAAAATCAAAATAAATTACTCAGCTAAAAATTGAATAATTTTGGATAAAAATTGGATAATTTTGAATAATCACCCAGATAAAAATTGTAGATTTTACCAAAATCTAAATAAAAAAATTAAATAATTATCTGTTAGACTCCTAACTGATTCTATTATTGAAGCTAATGATAAATAATAACTCAATTTAAACTTTAAAAAATATTTTTTCTTAAAATTATTTAAAGTGTTAAGTTGAAATCAGATAAAAGTAAGTCAACTCGTATATGGTTGTATTAGATCTAGATTTTTCTAGTGACTCTTTGTTTTGATTACAGAATTAAAATTTAAAAATATAAATCTAATTCTAATTTTGCTAAAATTAAAATTAAATAAATTATAGTTATGCTGCTTGAATGATATAAAAAATTATAATATTAAATGAACAAATAAATTCAAGGTATGTTTAATTTTTTTAATTCATATATAAAAATAACAAATAAACAGCCTAATATAATTTAAAAGTTTTTAATGTATCAAATTTAATGTAATTTAATTCCTTAAACATAAATCATGATTTTTTAATATATTTTTAAACAATTCCAAACATTTGCCATATTGTGGAAACTCAATTGCATCAGATACCAAACAACAAAATCAAAATTAGGCCTGAAATTTCAATTTAAATTTCAATTTTGATTCGAAATTTTGGGACCCAATTCGGTAAGCCAGACGGGGACCCAAATAGGCACAAGTATCCCTGATCACATTGCTTATTGCCATAACGAATTCAACACATAATATGAGATAAGATCTGCAAGAATGGCAGCTAATACAAATTCGTGGGGTAAAACAACGTATTACAAGCCATCAATATGGTAACTGGTGCAAGCTGCAATGGGTCAGCTACGGCGGCGGCGATAGGGCCAGAACCTGTACAAAAAAAATGCCCTAATCGGTGGGCCCCTTACCATGGAAGGCGGCTCGTCGGGCTCAAACTCGGCTAATCTTTTCTGCTAGATTCTACCTAACCGGACTCACCGGCCCGAAATAAACAACGAAGCGGCCGGTTGCTGGTTCCCTTCGGCTTGAACCTTTCGGATTCTAGCCTTGTCGAGCCGCGCTTGCCTTACAGCTTCTTGGATCTGGCGGTCGTGGTCTTTCAGCAGCTGATCCACGTTGCTGGATGGGGCCAGTAGCGGTCCGGAGTAGTGAATTTTGTTGCGCTTTGACCCGTAACCGAGCTGGGAAGGGAATGTGTTAACCCAGCTAAAATATAGTGTCCTCACTCAACGTGTTAGGGTTGTACCAATGCTCGAGTTCTATATCGATGTCCGTGCTTCTTAGAACAAGACAGTAAAAACCAAACATAGAAGTACTTACCAGAACAGGGTCTTTACTGCTTGCAATTCCATCCTCATCGTGGTTAGCAGCAGCAGCACCTTGCTTTGCCATGGACTCTGATGTCTCCTTGAAGGATCCCGGGAACCGGCCCAATAGTTTCGGAGCTCCGGGTTGCACAGGGCACGATCGGTCTCTTTGATCCTCGGACAACAGGCTCCTCCTCCCAGCAACCAGTCCAGGCATCATTGACAAGCCGATCGCAGCCGAATTCTTCAAAGCATCATCGACGTTCTTCCTACTCTTAGCCCATGCTGCCTGGTGCACGAGCGGCCCTGAACGAGAAGCCCTCTTCTGATTGTTCCCGTGAGCATTTATGCTTTCTTCCCCGGATTGAGACGGTTGAGGCGGTTCGATGGGAAAACCCGAAGCAACCTCTTCTTGGTGAGGGTTGAACTTTTCACTCCTGCTTCTGGAATTCGATTGAGCTTGTCTTTTCTGTATTGAGCAGTATTATCAATCAGTAGAGAAAAAATAAAAGAGAAGAGAATGAGGAATGAAGATAATTGTCGAGAAGCTACAACAAGAGAACACAGCAAGCTAGTGCACAAACCTCCCGCTATTCTTGAGGTCTGCGGAAGCCAGACTCTTTTAGGTTTACTGTACATACCTTACATTATGAAAAAAATCAAATTTATTACTCGAACTTGTGACCACCATGGTCACACGGAAACAAATCTACCATTGTGCCCAAACTCCCCTTCAATAGGCGCAGCAGCAACAAAATGCAAGCATGGATGATTCACAATAGATGTAAATATCAGTTGATACAATATATATCGGCTAATATGTATCGGTACCAGGGCTCCTTAATACCGCAACAATATCGTGATATGTTTCTACTTCAACCGATACGGCACTATCAACTCATGATTTTCAGAATTTTTTTTTGTCCGATATAATTCGATACTGATACATATTATCCGATATTTTGATACCGATACTACCACAACTGATATTAGTATCTTCATCCATGATTCACATAAAATGATAAATTTGTTGAGATATATTGTATTGACTAGCTTAGACAAGTCAACCAATAATATTTTTGTATAGTGCGAAGAATGTGAGCCTTAGCATAATGTTAAAGGTGAGCACCGTAACCTAAATGTCACATAGTTAAATTACTGATGTAGTCTCTATACAGACCCCAAGATCCACAACATAAAAGCCTCGCACATTATATCGCCTTTTTAGCATAACATCAAGCTTTTAGCAGTATGTATGAAAAACCTGATGCAGTCAAGATTTTTTCAAGCAATCTCAAGCTGATTTGAGGTTTTTGACCAAATAAAAAAACAAAAAAAACTGTATGGCTGCTTGAGGTTTTAGGTTTACCCAATGTGATTTACAGTTAGTTAAGGAAATCCTGACTTTGGGTTCTTTTCTCTGAGAAACAGCAATTTCATTCTGCGTGCTCTCGGGAGAAAGAGGCTTCAATACGAAAATAAGACAGATTTAACTGTTGACACGACAATGTAATAAAAGGTAAAGACCGGGACAATATTTTAATATTTTGTTCTAGTCTTAGTTTTTTATATTGCAAAAATAGATCTTAATCATTAAAATGACATATTTGCAACAATAAAATTGCTGCAAATGGACCAACAATATGCATCCTAACACTTCTCAAAAATGGATTCTTTTACGATCCTCCTAACCATTGGGCTCTATTAACCTCCCAATGGTTGAAATGATTTAAAAAGTGATGAAAGGTAAAAACTAAGACAATATACTAAGTGATGTCTTAGTCTTAACTTTCTATATTGTAAGAATATATCTCAACCATTGGGAGGACAATGAAGCCTTATATTTAGAAAGACCATCACAAAATCCGTCGAAAACAAGTTATTGGGTAAAAAAAAAAGGACAAAAAAATAGAGGAAAAGGGAGAATTATTCATAAAAATATGGCTACCTGCATGGACATGGCTAGTTCAGCATTTGCATCTGGTGCAGGGATCGCTCGGGACTCTCTCGCTACCTTCCTCTCAAGGTCAGGCCGGTTGCCCTTGTGGCCAGCTACTCCTTGTCTGCATATACAACACACACACACACACACAAAAGCATTCCAACATGATGCAAGAATTTTCCATTATTTGGTATGAAAACAACAAATTGGATGATGTTCGGTCCACCGATATCAGTTTTAGCCATAGCAGTATCGCGATATGTTGCTAAATCGGCGATATAGTACAATATATCGGCAAATATTTAAAATACTGACTGATATTTTCCTGTTAGTTTACGATTTTCAAAAGTTTTCCCTTTCAATATATCCAATATTAATACGAATTGTCCAATATATCCAACAATAATAATGATCGCGACCGATACTGATATTTTCATCCACGTTACCAACTAATAGAGGACACCTAGTCCTACTCCTTTTAATCCATGTCATCTATCATAATCAAAACGCCATTTTTTTTAATAAGAAGTTGAATCCTTAGTTCAAATATGAGAAGCAAAATGCATTAAATAGTCACCTTCTAGCCTCTTCATCCCTCACTTTGGCATCAAACTCTTTGCTAGGAGGATACTTTGGCAAGCTTGATGGATCGCATGGAAGTGGTTTTGTCGTGAAAAACTGGAGAATAACCACGCAGACATATAAATACAAGCTAAGATCCAAAACTAGAAAAACATCAAGCACTTAAAAGTTTTGAGAAGCTACATAAAATCACCAGTAAGCATTTCCTTATAATCACTCCCCTGAGTTACAAGACTGAAGTGTAAGTATTACACAAATTCAACAGAGGTTCACATGGAATTAATCAAATTGACTTACAATTTGTTAATTGTGTAGTAATCTTGCAGAAATGGAAAGTAAAATAGCCACTATGTGATTTGAAATATTACAATAGAGCACAGGCTAAAGTGGAGACCCCATAACCGGAACTGAAATTGCACTAATATAGAATCGGCTATCTATATATGATATATGATGCCTATAAGAAGGAATTATAAGAAAATATTGTGCTTAAATTTTTCACTGAATAGAAATTTACAAAAAGGGGAAATGGTCTTTGTCATTCATTTCCTAGTTAGTGATTGGTTCTTCATTATATCCATTGGTCTTACAGTGTTTAATTATGTGGCACTGGGTATTGCTTTCACTAGAGATGAGCCAGTTTCTTCCACAAGAACTTCTATGAGATTAAAACCATTGTTGATCATCAAAATTATTATATTATCTCACAATTTTTACGAAACGGAATTAAACATTATAGACATATTTGAATTCATGCTTAAAATTTTTTCTCAAAAAATTTGGAATCAATTTCTCTTCCTTTACCCTTACCCTTATTTTTTCATGAGAGTTACAGAATTTATGTAGAGTTCCTATTCAATTTTTCTAGAGGGCCTATTATGTACAAATCCAAAGAAAATTGACAAAACTTCCTCCAATTTCAAATCTTATCTAATAAAATATAACAAAACCATATAGGATCATAACCTTTAATTATTTCAATAAAATACTATATATATACCATGTTGCAATTCTAACACCTTCAAGTGGGGAAGCTTCTGCCACATACCTTTAGTTCACAAGAGGATTATCTATACGAGTATATATTCCTCCTAAATTGATAACCTCTACAAGAACATTTTCCTTTTAAAAAAACTATTAAAATAAGGTTCTCAAACCCACGTGGGTCTGAAACTAGTGGGGGCTACTAAACTCATGTTACTGTGTAACTAGTACATAACAGTAATCATACCCATTTTTCAAATTTAATATTATGTATGATAATCTTCACGAAAGTAGATCAACATAGTACTCTAGATTTTTTAAAAATAATTTCTTGTTTAGTAAGTCTATACACTATATATATATATATATATTGGTGTTTGTAAGACAAATGAAGAAACAGCCAAAACTATCAGTGTTTGTAACCATCGGTAGTATCTAAAGGAATTAAGTTAATCTTTGGTGTTTCTTAGATGTATTTATTTGGGATCTTCACCTATATATACCAGCTTCAATAATGATCATCCCGTGGTATATTTATCCAACAGTTGATAAATCCTAATTGCTTGTGACTTCACTAAGAAGTTTGTAATTCCCAATTCCCGAACCTTGGATTGCAGGTATATACTCAGCAAGAGCCTAAAACAAAAAAAAACAAAAAAAAAAAACAAAAACAGAAATTCCTGTAGGGTATTATACTGAAAAGGCAACAAAGCACAGTCGGGGACAACAGCAGTGTCCAAATCCTTGACGTATCAACAGCAAACATCAATGTTGGACTTTCTAGAAGATGCTCTCATAATCTTTTTAAGTCCTATGATAAGGACAAATTATGGATCATCTATAGCCGATTACTTTCATTTCAATTATCAAGGATGAAATTGGGTGCAATGGTAAAATTGCTCTATAGTGATTTGGAAATCATGAATTTAAACCACAGAAAAGCCCAAGGGTAAGATTGCAGGCAAAACCACACACAGTTAATAAAAAAAGGACAAAAAAAAAAAAACAGAAGTGTCCACACGCACATATTTCAAACAGTCTGCAGGCAGAGATGAGAGGAACAAAAGTAACAATGAATTAATTATAAATATGCCATTCTATAGAAAATTTCTTCACAAAACTAAGTTCAGAGAGCTCATACCTCACTCTTCAGGGCTGAAGCAGCAGATCCACGATCGGCAGGATCGATGGAAAGAAGTGTCTCCATGAGACTTAACGCTGGAGCAGGAAAGTTTTTAAATGTTTCCGCAACACACCGTCTATATGGTTGCTGGGGTTTGAAGATGGTTGCATGCGGTAATTTTGATTTTTTCCAATACTCTTCAGAAGGCGAGCCACAAAGTTTGAATATCTTATGCAATTGCTCCACCTAGAACACAAACATGAAGTATATGGCATCATTCGTTTCATGTATGTATCAAGTGATAGCTGAGGACGAGAAGATGAGCAGAAAGTGACAGTGGAAGATACAACTTCAACAATTAGAGCTGATGGAAAATTGGGATACAATTTGGTGACAATTATTTTTATAAAAAACAAAGAAGGAAATGTAAACTCATTGCTATCAAAAATTTTGAAGTGTTGGATGGGACATCCTTCATGTGCCTTGAGACACCTTTGACAATGCGTCATCTCATCTATTCATACTAATGTATCATCTCATACATCCATTCATACTAACAAGCTCACACAAGAATAGATGGATGTGTGCCATGTCACCCTGAAGTGTTCCAAGGGAAGCTAAAATGTATTTTAGCGATCAAAGGATAACATTTTGTCAGAAAGAGGAGGTGAGGATGCTTGGGGCATGAAGTGAAATAATCAAATAACAGATAAAAGAGTCATTACCACTGATTTCCATTCTCCATTGGCTGCATGATTCAGTATTTCTTGACATTCACATTGGAATTTTAAAACTTCAAGAACAAAAGAATTATCTCCTGATATTTCCATGGGAATTGTAACATTCACTTTTCCATTCCCACTTACAAATGTTTTGAAGGGAGCAAAGTTGATATCCATAGACTAGCAGCAACAGCTGTACCACAGTAACTCACTTCTGGCAAGATCTGTTTTGCTGAGAAGTCCATAAAATTCACCAGCATAAGCAACTGCTATTGTCCTCCAACTTAAAAGTTTCAACAACTCAGCCTTCATCTCCACCTCCAAATCCATTAAGCAACCAAACCCTCCTTCAATAGTGTGAAATTACCTCCTAATACAAATTCACAGTAAACCTAATACCATGCACCAACTACAAATCCAACTGAAGAAATCAGAGCCGTCAATTAAATTTATAATTTACATGACAAGCTTAAATAACATATGCAGCCAGCAGTTATCCCTGCACTCTCAAAAACCACTATGTCCCTAACTAAAGAAATCACCGCATTTCAATAGAATGTACATTTTGAATCTTCATACCAGTCCAGGCTAAAATACATTTTCAAAATTTTGTGACCCACAATTTTTGAAAAAAAGTAACTAGTGGGTACCTCTGTTCGTCCGGGCATTATGGGCTTTCCAGCATACAATTCAGCAAGTATACAGCCAGTACTCCACAAATCTACAGCTGTCCCATAGTAGGTAGCTCCAAGTAAAAGCTCTGGAGGCCGATACCAAAGAGTCACAACACGGCTTGTGAGTGGATGGCTTTGATGGGGATCATAAAAACTTGCTAGACCAAAGTCTGCAATCTTCAAGATCCCATTGTTGTCAATTAAAAGATTGGAACCCTTTATATCACGGTGTAAAATGCCACGGCGGTGACAATGATCTAGTCCAAGTAAGAGCTGCTGCAAGTAGCATTTAACCTGCAGATGAATATATAAGAGAATCATCATGAATTCAAAGTTTCCAAGTGGAGAAAAAGACGGATGCAGCATCGATGCCACAAGTTTACAAGATCAATGAAATTGATTGGATCTCACAGTAGAATCAGTGCAGAAATGTACCAAACCGGCTTTTACTATAATGTCTCTACATCTGATGAGATAGAAAAACCGGGCAGTTCATAATTTAAAGGGCAGATTTTAGTTCATACTTGTCCTGGAATGTCATCTTTGTCATTTCCCTTACTGAAGGCACATCAATTTTTTTTCTTCTAAGTATATCTTGCAATGCAAGTCTGCCAATGTGTATGTTGTCCCTAGCATTGTTGATCCCAAGCCCAGATAAGAGGACAGGGTTGCACGTTAGTTATCCAACAACCAGAGCGACACTTCAGTGGGATCTTTGATGTGTATCCAAAATCAACAAGGGCTATCTTTCATGAATAAATATGGCTAAAAACTGTCCAAACTAACAAGATTCAATTGGGAGCTTGGAAAATTGATAGTTTCAAGGGCAAATAATCAGTAGTACATACTACAATTTGAAGAAAGATCATTGTAGCATGCCTAAAAGTGACGGAGTGGGTGAACACCAAGGATATAGAAAGGACCAGTTACAAATTACAGGACACTAGGATGGATAGAACAAGGAACAAAGTTGGCAGAATTGTGGTTAAAGAGTTGAAAGAGAGTGCACTGAGTGTGAAGTGAAGTGAGAAAGATTATCCTATCAAGATGGTACTAGAAGAGGAGACTCTAAATGTAATCAGGACATATGCACCGTAAATGGGATTATGAGAACAATTGGAAGGGACATTTCGAAGGAACTGAACAAGGTGATCCAAGAGATACAACATCGGGAGTTGATTCTAATAGGTGGGAATCTAAATGACCATATCGGACAAGATGCAAAATGGGTAAACATGTATGCATGAACACTATAATTATGAGGGAAAAAATGAAGAAAATGATATTTTAGATTTTGTTGTTGGCTTATGATCTTATGATGGATAGTCCTTTTTTCACGAAGAGGGATGAGCAATTGATCAGTTACAAGAATAGCTCATCCCAAACTCCAGTAATTATTTTATCTCACGAAAAAAAAAAAATTGTTTGTATTGTCAGACCATTCCTAGGGAAAACTTGGCTATAATATTGTTAGTTGGTTTTGAATATGTATCTTATGAACCAGAAAAGGAAGAGGGTAAACTACAATTGATCAAAAACTGACTAGAGAAAGACAGTTTCTTTAGAGAGAAGATACTTCCTTCTTGGGATATCGAAGGGGTAGTAATAAGATGTGGATGCTATGGCTAGATGTATTCGAAAAGCCACTAAAGAGACTTCAAGGTAATCAAGATAGAGTGTGCCGTGCCAAAAGAAAAATTGTTGTGGTGCAAAAAAAAAAAAAAAAAGAGTTTGGGTTAAACTGAAAAAAAAAATTGCTATAAGACATTGTACAAGTATAAAAAATAATGAGAATGTGAAGATGTACAAATGTGCTAAAATATGGCGCAAAGAACGCATTGAGGGACGCAAAGTCTAAAGCTCATGAGAACCTACATAAGCAACTTAATACATGAGAAAATATGTCTTCAGACTAGTAAAGTAAAAGAGAGGAAACAAAAGGCTTAAACTAAGCATAGTGTTTTGATAATGGTGAGGAGTGAATACTTAATGATGAGGATATCAAGACAGATGGAGGAGATATCACCACAACCTTTTTGATAAAGATTGGAAAACATCATAATGTTAGAAGTCAGAATCATTGAGGATGATGAAAATAGAGAAGGCCGTTTAATTACATAGTGTCCTAATGAGGCTTAGAAATGTATAGAGGAGGAGAGAATTTTATGATTGACTAAATTGTTTAACAAAATCCTAGGAAACAAGATGACCCAGATGACTGGAGAAAGAACACAAAGGTAGCCATATATGAGAACAAAGGGAATTTACAGAGTTGTGCCAACTATAAAGATATTAATTGATTAGTCATACAATGAAGTTATAAAAAAAAGGTGATTAAAAAGAGGTCAGTGAGAGATATGAGTGTTTTAGTGAAGTAATTTGCATTTGTGCTGAGTAGATTATTATTGAAGTTATTATTTGCTGGTGTGTCTAATGGAGCAATTTAAGGAAAAGCAAAAGGAACTACATATGATGATTATTGATTTAGAAAGAGTATAATAAGCATTCTCAAGAAAAGTATTATAAAGGATTTGGCAAAAAGAGTTTACATTGCATGAATCCAGATGGAGCACTGACTTATATAAGGATGTACGCAATGGAGACCGAGGTTTTTCCAATCGTGATTGGTTCATACCAGGGACCAGCTTGAAGCCCATATCTATTTACATTGGTTATCAATGAATTCACTAAACACATTCATGATGGTGTATCTTCATGCAAGCCGACATTGTCCTTGTTGACAAGACAAGAGAGGGGGTTAATGCTAAGACATCGAAAACAAAAATTTAATAGAATTAATAGAACCAACACTGAATATATGGAATATAAATTTAGAAACAATAAATAGATAAATGGTAGCGAGATGAAGATAGGTATTGAAAGCTTTGCAATGAAGATATTTTCAAATATAATGGATTAATAGTTCAAAAAGATAAGAGTGATTGATCAGGACATAATTCGTCAAATTAAAGCAAGTTGGACAAAGTATAGAAGTACTTCCATGTGACAAGAGAATACCACTGAAACATAAAATAAAGGTATTACAAGAAATGGCAGTCATGTTGTATCAAGTGGAGCATTGGTAGTTAAATACCAACACGTGAAAAGAAATGGCAGGGCAAAAATGAATATGCTGAGACAGATGTATGGTCATACAAGAACTGATAAGATTAATAATGATGTTATACGTCAAAAAGTTGTGGTGGCACACAAGAAGGGAAAAAAAGCGAGCGTTTGAGGTGGTTTTGCTTGCAGGAAGTGAAGACCCTCTAATGCACCTATTAATAGATGTGAGAGCTTGAAAGGTTCATTATAAAAGAGGCAGGAAGATAAAACAAGAGTTTTACAAAAACTATCTGGCATAATCTTGTTCATTTGGACTTGGTAGAGGAGGGCCTACAGTAAAGCTGAATAGTGGTGAGGAATTCATGCAGCTGACTACACTGTTAATTTGATTATGTTTATATTTCACATTGCACTTGAGGAGGCTCCTCATCACCTTAAAAGGGAAGCTTATTATTTTTCTCTTTTTTTTCAGTTTTGGTTTGACAATTCAACTTAGAAGGTTCCAGCAAATGAAGTAGATATTTTCTAATAGAACAAGAAGACCTCCTCATGGGAACTATACAGGTTCATATTTCTTCAGTAGTATACTAGAGTAGCGGATTATGCTTTAACAAGGAATTTTGAAGCTCTCCTGCTTGGGACAGGTTACTACTATGTGCAACTGCAGGTTTGCTCCATATCGTTCCTTTCTCTTTCAATGGAACTTTCTTTGCAGTGATTCAAAGAATTTCTTTAATGTTAATGAGAAGGAAAGATTACTTACCAAACAAAGAACTTCTTTAATGTCCAGAAAACATTCCACTTCCACTACCCTGATTGAGCATGTGCCCTAGTTCAAAGGAATGGAGAGGTGACATTGCAAAGAACATGTACACATCCAAATATGCTAATTACACCTACCTTATTACAGCATCATACAGTGGTGAGCACAGCAACTTAGTGCCTACAGCAAACTAGATTCAATTCTTTTGTTTAAACATCCCTAGAATTTGGAGTTTTTTTTTTTTTTAAATCTAAGTGATATATTTTAATTCAGCAAAACAGAAATCCAAGTACAGAAACAAAAGGACTTGTGAAGAATAATATGACCAGCCATCATTACCTGTGGTTCTGTAAACTTTACAGCAGGATGTGATGCAAGTCCAGCAAGATCATGTTCCATATACTCAAAAACAAGGTACAAACTGCAAGACATCCTTGACGTAACAAGACCTTCCAATTTGATTGTATTAGGATGGTCTAGTTTACGAAGGACGTGAATCTCTCTAGCCATGAAACAAACACTTTCAGGCTCCAAGCTATCAAATCTGACTTTCTTCAGAGCAACAATTTTCTTTTGTTCAAGATCCCGTGCCCTATACACGTTACTGTAAGTTCCCTGGCCAATCTGGAGAGAAAGGAGTTCCATCAGAAACAAGCCACAATACAGACGATGGACATTGCTTACGAAGTTGGACAACAGGAGCATTAAAAGCCAAATTACACAAGATATGAAAGATTTACAACAAAATGTTGGACAACTGCTACTATGAAAATGGCAGCTCCTATCTCAACATTCATTGGTCAGAAACATTAGACAAGAAGAAACAAAATTGGAGATGTGTGAGGGCTTTCCTAAGATTAATACTGGTCAAAACAAGCAATTGTGCTACTGAACAAGAAGAAGATTATGTTTCTTTCAAACGAACTCTCTGTAATGAAGCCTCTCCAGAAATTTGAGATTCCAGCATATTACTGTTTATCCCTTCTAGAACTCAAGGTAAATCTATAATAACACCTACTGAATCATCATCTGTACAGCATGAAACCCCAATAGACAGATCAGTACAGAGTTGCATTATGATCAAAAGGTCCAAAAAGGATTTAGCTGGTTCCCCATGCAAAATGGTCTATATAATCGGGCATGATATACATTAACAGATTTAGTGACAACCCTGATATAGATCACTAGTAAGGCACATTGTCATAAATTACGAGTTTTTATCTACTGCATTAGCGATGTTGTTTGAGGTTAGAAGCTACACCAGTAAATCCTAGAAATATACGATTACTGATTAAAGGGAAGCTTTACAGAAATTTTCAGGTCATGGTGTCTCAAACAAATGTGCATGACTTCCATATTTATATAGGTAATTGTTTCATGTGTGATAGTCTTCATAATATCTACTCTCAGATTTTTCTATGGAGAAGGAATGAAGATTTTCGTCCTTCTATAGTTCTGCATGCATGTAATTGATAGCTCATCACTAAAGTTAAAGACTCAAGATGCATGAACTGCAATTAACTTTTGTAGGGTGATTGAAAGTTTCTTTCTTTTCCAGCAGGGAAAGGTAAAGCAACACTAAAGAGGTAGTCAAGAGCATACTTGAAAATGCAGCAACATATTTACTTAAGCAAGACTTACTACAGAAAACCCAGTTCATTAGATTGTGATGCATAAGGATGTGATGCACCAACACAGGGATTAGAATTTGAAATTAATTGGAAGATGTGAAGCTGACAGAATGCTTTGTACTTCAGTGTAAGGGTATTTTAGTCACTGCCTCATAGTGTAAACAGTTGTTTATGTGTGCATACACCCAACCCTAATTGAGAGGGTTTCTTCTGATGTTTTGAGCAGTCTACCTCTCTCCCTCTACTCTTTTCTCCTCTTCCTCTATTCTTTTCTCCTCTTTTACTTTACGAGGTATCAGAACATACAGTTTTGTTTATCAGCTGCCTGTTATTCTGTCACTGCTGCATTTGTCCTTTGGCTATGATCTTCTCTCTCAGTGGCGTAACCAAGTGGTCTGCTGCTTGGTTTGATTCTGTGATTGCTTTTGCTCTTCTAATTCTTCTGTATGGCTTCTGCCTTTGTTCTGAAGTTTATCTTCTGCATATCTGATTACCCTAAGCTGAGGCTGGTTTGTTTCTCTTCTGCTGCTGTGCTCCTGGGGTGCCACTGCTGCAGTTTGTTCTTGTTCAGCTGCAACAGTTCTGGGTTTGTTTTTTGACGCTATCCTGCTGGTTCTCCCTTGTTTTGATTCCGTTGTCTGTAATTGTTGATTCTACTAGGCTCTTCTTCATAGCTGCTGATCTTTCTCCTCTCTATCTGGGATTGTTCATGAAAAATTCATGGCTATTGCATCCATATTTTGTGGTCATGACAGTAGAGGCGTTGATGGGAATAGGATTTGTTTTCATAGTGATGAAGTTGGTCTTATATGGATTAAGTGCTAGAAGTTACGTCTTATATGTTACAGTTCCTAATTGGTAATGACACTATCATTGTACAAACAAGTAACCTTACTGCTTATATTTTGATGCCCTTTCGGACCTAAGTAGCTCGCTCTAATGCCTCATATCACATAATTGACACCTCTTGTCTAGATTATCGGTATGGGCCATCACAAATCTCTTGGGCTATTCCAATGTTCCTATATCTGTTGAGCTTCACTGTAGGTTGAGCTATCCTTTCCTATCCAATCTGAAAAAATTGTCGAAGTGTATTATGTTACTGATGTGTTTTAACAAATCGGGTTAGTCTACTAAAACATCATCATGTCATATTATACTAGAGTCATCAAACGGACATCTACTCCTTTTTAGTTCACTCTAATGTTTGGGAATTGGGTCCATATAAGTTGGTACTTAATCAATTTGCTTCATTTGTCAATAATGATACAAGGGCAACCTGGTCATAATTGATAAAAAAAATTGATGATTTCTATTATATTTTTTAGCATTCTCTACCTAAACTACAGCCTAGTTTTCTGCCCAGTATTTTGCAAAAATGACAACACCGGCGATTAATTTCCTAATTCTTTTTAATCATTTACATCCTGGCATAGGACTATTCATGAGTCATCTTTTCTTGATACCCATAACATAATGGAGTGGCAGGCAGAAAAATAAACACTTGTTTGAAACTGTTGGAGCTCTTTTATATCAATTGGAAGTTCCAAAGATTACTTTGGAGTAGAACAGTATTTACAACTTATTATCTTATTAATCAAATTCCCTCAGTATCCTCCAAAGGAAGAATTCTTATAATGTTTTATTTCATAGACTGTTATTACATTCACTATTCCATCACCACTTACAACCTCATCTTTTCAAGAATCCTTCTTACCTCAAGCTTTCCTTATTGCAACAATCTGGTTGGGTTCTGACAATGTGACCTCAAGGTCAGGGACAAATCGCACAAACCACCTCTCCATGGTATAAGGATAATGCTCTGGTCCACACATAATAACACACCCTAAGCTACCTGGCGCAAGATTCCTTGTGCACTAGGCTGCCCTCCTGACATCATCCTGAAAAATTAAAAGGAGCTGCAACCTCATTATTAATCTGAATTCAATTTTTTATTGGGTGGTCAAGTCAAAGTGTTTCTGCTACCTCACCACATAGTGAATCAAAACTTAACTGCTTGGTACTGGATGTAGATCAGCCAAAAAGATCTTTTTTATGGCTCTCTCCAAAATACTTAAAAAAAAAAAGTTTCAACATCTCAGTAAAAGCAGAAAGCAATCTCAACTCATTGACAATGTGAGGACAAATTGTGGAATTAATCAGTGCAGCAATGTTTAAATAAGCAAGAGAAGATGGGCCAGCTCTTGATATTTTAATTATCAACAAGGATTCACATTGTACTATGGAATCTGGCAACATCTAGATTCATGGAGGAAAAACAGTCTGCTAGAAAATACGGAGAAAATACTGTCAAAATATTGAGAGTATATCCTATTAGAATATTGTTAGAATATAAGGGCTAAATGCTTGAGGATATTCCTTGTGACATATTCCCTGTAAGGGTAGCTTGATGATTTAAATTGTATGTAGATAACCTCATAAAAGTGTGAATATGCTAACCCAAATTTGTGGATTCTCCATATTTTCATCTCTAATTACAAATTAACACAGTATCAGAGAATTGATAGCTGTTGTCGACATTCCTGTTGCTGTTGCCGCTGCGACTGCTGGTGACCCTTCTTTCCAGCAATCGGTGAGCATCACAAGGCTGAGTCAAAGCCCCATATTAATTTCATGTGCTGAAGGGCTTCCCTGACAACAAAACAAAGCAAATCTATTGTATTTGTTGTGATTTTCCCTTGGTATTGAGAAACGAGGTGTTCTTCGCTGTTGGTGTTCAAATCTATTGTTCTCCTCATTGTGGTGCAGTTTGCGGCATTCAATATGTCTCTTGTATTCCTTGTGGTGTTCCTCTTATGTTCAATGTGGTGTTCTTCATTGTTTTGTGAAGCGTGGAATTTGGTAATCTTTGCTGTTATGGAGTGTGGAGTTTGGTGCCACACGAACAAACTTTTCTATTGGGGTCCTGGTATTGTATTCCATTTGATTTTAAAGATTGAGAGCTATCCTATTTATTATTGTGAGCTACTCTCATTACTATTTAGTGGCAACTAAAGATGAAGTAAGTCCATCTCACAATGCTATCTCTGAGATCTATGTCCTCTCAAATTAATGATCAGCGTCATGATGGGGCCAAATATCAACATCGGAGGAAGATTGTCCTCCCTGCTATACAAGGCATGGACAAAGAGGGCCATATCCCTGATGACCCATCTAATTTGATGACTAATCCACTTGGGGAAAAGTGTGGACCCGTGAAAATACACGCCTTTATACTCAATTGAACAAATCTATGGAGCAGTAGTTGACTGTCCTAGTCACTCATACAAATACTGTTAAGGACTTATGAGAGAATTAGTCTGTCATTTATTCCGGGGAATATAACAAGTTTAAAATGTTTAATATGTCCGAATCATTTTTATGTGGATCAAAAGGATCGGAGTGTGACCGAATACTTTGCTGACTTAAAGAAGCTTTATGAAGAGCTTAATATTCTTTTGCTAATCTCCTTTGATGTGAAGAAAATGCACAAGCAACGTTAATGGTCAGTTATGTTGTGCTTCCTAGCTGGGCTTATACCTCATTTTGACTTTGCTCGTTCTCAAATTTTAGTGTGTGTTACGGTAACTTCCTTAATTAATGTATGCTCTCGCATTCTCCATGTTGATTACTATGCCTCCCAGCAAGTTGGTCTCATAGACCAAACGGCTTTGTTGTCTCGTCTACAGTTCAAGGTGGCGGCCAGGGAATAAGCCAGAATAGTCGTGGCTGATATGAAAAATTCACATGTTTTCACTAGCATTGGTCATACAACGAAAAATGTTGGAAGCTACATGGCAGGCCGGTGACACCTTCTAAACAGTTTTCTACAATCACATCTGAGAGAGATCTTGATTTCTTATAGATATTGGTGGCCGAAAATGTCACCCTATCAGCTAATGACTACTCATGTTTACTAGCTGTCAAGCCACGTTAGCCACTGGCACTCTATTACTAAAATGAAACCCCACTGCTTGTCTCTTAACTACATCCTGGGCATGGGCCACTCATCCAGTGCCTGCAATCGTATGACTAAGACCCCAATTGTGGACCATGCTTTACTCTCACAGCTATTACTTTAGCTAATGGTTCCTCGGTTATGGTTGTGGGAATGGGTTTTGTTCTCTTAATCCCTAGTATTACTCTTACATTCGTGTTATATTTGCCATCTTTTCCATTTAACTTATTATCGGCCAGTAAATTTACAGGTAAAAATTGTTGTTGTGCAGTATTTTCCTCTACTGGCTGTGAATTTCAGGAGTTCACAATGAGAAGGGCCATTGGTAGAAATCATCGCGATTCAGGAGCTCACTATGTGCTTGATGCAAAACCATCTCCTATAGTCTACTCTACCGTCATTCCTTAACCACTCAAGCTGTCGGCTGGTTCATTCTTTACTATCAAATCTAAAGCAATCATGTCTGAGTCTTTATTCTATGTCCTTTATTTTGCGCAAAACACCAATCCGCTCAAGCTGTCAGCTGGTTCATTCTTTACTATCAAATCTAAAGCAATCATGCCTGAATCTTTATTCTGTCCTTTATTTTGCGCAAAACACCAATCCATGTCATATCATCTAAAGTCAATTATCGAACATCAACTCCATTTGAGGTAGTTCATTTAGATATTTGGGGTCCATATACTATGCTTTCTAAAATGGGCTTTTAATATTTTATTACTTTTACCGATGATTATTCTCAAATTATTTGATTATATTAAATGAAAAGTAGTTCCTAAGTTATTTTCAAGTATCTATGCCTTCTTTGCCAAACTTCGGAATCAATTCTCTTCCTTGATGAAGACATTACAAAGTGATAATGCATGTGAAGACCTGTCTACTCAATTTACTGCATTTATGTCCTAGCATGCCATCTTCCATTAAATCTCTTGTACTGATAAGTCACACCAAACTAGAGCAGCAGAAAGGAAAAAAATAGACATTTATTAGAGGTAACTCATGCTATACCTTTTTACATGAGAGTTCCTAAATTCTTCTGGAGTGAGATTGTATTGACTGCTTATTATCTCAATAATCGTATGCCATCAACAGTATTTTAGGGTGAGATCCCTCATCGTCCTTTATTTCCTAACAAACCCTTGCTATCCCATTATGAGTTTTTGGGTGTGTATGCTATATTCACAAAATTTGACCTCACATAATTAAACTCAATGCCAAATCCCTCAAATATATTTTCCTAGAGTATACCCACATTCAACAAGAGTATCAATGTTTCTTCCCTAACTAGGATGATTTCTAGTGTCTTCTAATACTTTGTTTCGATAGTCTACTTTGAATCCATTCCATGACTTTTCTTCTTCTAGCCTATCACATATTTCTGATGATGAGTTTCTTGTCTATAGAGTCAGGCATCATGGCATGTCTTCCCTCTTCCACCACTGCATCCTATTTCTCATGCATATGTTTGCGGTCCCATAGGATATTTGGTTCTTCTTCTGTAGCTTCTCGTGAGCTCCTGACAATTCAATCCTCTTGTCTATAAATCATGAACTCCTTCTTTGAATATTGGCCGAGATATTACAATTGTATTATGAAAAGGTCATCGCGGTTGTACCAAATATCCTCTATCTGGTGCTATTCCTTATGCTCATGTTTTGCCTCATAATGTGCCTTTGTGTTTGCCTTGGACTCTCTTACTACGTCTTGAACTATTGCAAAAGCAATTTCTCACTTAAATTGGTGCAGCCATATAGGAGGTATGCCTTGAGCGGAATCAAAAGTGGAAATTGGTCCCTTTATCGATTCGAAAGAAACTCGTTGCCAATAAACGGGTCTACATGGTCAAAGTCAATCCAGATGACTCTTCAGCACGATCAGAGGCTCAACCAAAAGATAAGGAATATGCACAGATATATGGGGTGTACTACATTAATACATTTTCCCTAATTGCGAAACTAACATCTATACGCATATTTATATCTCTCACGACTACTCATCATCGGACCTTATATCAATTGGATGTGAAGAATAAATTTCTCCATCGTAATCTCTAGGAAGAAGTTTATATAGAGCAACCACCTACATTTGTTGCTCCAGAGGAGTTCGAGTATGTTTGTTATTTGGAAAAAATCATTATATGGTTTAAAATAATCACCACATAACTAATCCAGTAGATTCAATAAGGTTGTTATTGAGTTTGGTCTCACTTATTATAACAATCAGCACTCAGTTTTCTAGTGGCACTTTAATACTAGGTGCATACTACTAGTTTATGTGGATGATATTATGATCATTGATACCATTTTCAAACCGACGACTTAGGAAACTTATGGTATTTTCTTAGCATTGAAGTTGCAACTTGTCAACGAGACATCTTCCTCTCACAATGAAAGTACACCCATGATTTGCTTCAAGATACCGAAATGCAAGATGCAAAGACGTGTGATACACCCATAGATCCGGGAAACAAGTTATTTCCCAATGATGGGAGGATTTCTGTTGAACCCGAGTGATATTGTCGATTGGTTGGTAAACTTAATTACCTTATCGTGACTTGACAGGATATTGCATTTTCTGTAAATATTATGAGTCAATTTACGTTCTCTCTTTGTGTTCCACAATGGAAGACAGTCACACTTATTCTACGGTATCTTAAAGGTACAACAGGATGGGGGCTGCATTATAATAACTATGGTCACATTCGAGCGGAGGGATTATCTGATGTTGATTGGGTTGAGTCATCTCATAATCGAAAATATACCGAAGAGTATTGTGTATTCATTGGAAGGAATATGGTGTCCCGGAGGAGTAAGAAATGGAAAGTAGCTGCAAGATTAAGAGCTGAATCAAAATATTGTGCATTGATGTATTACATGTGAAGTAATATGAATCCGAGATTTACTAGAGTCATTCGAATGTAAGAGTATGGGACCATCTCAGTTGTGACGAGATAAACAAACAATGGCACGTATTACGTCAAATCCAATATTTTACGAACGCACCAAGCATATAGAGGTGGATTGTAACCATTTATGAAAAACTTCAACAGGGTTTTGTTCAAGCTAAACATGTTACAACTAATGAACAGCTAGTCGACATTTTCACAAGATTTTTTTCTAATATTTGTGTTAAGTATATTTGTAATAAGTTGGGTATGATCAGTATATATACTCCATCTTAAAGGGGTGTTAGAATATAAAGAGAAAGCTTGCCAAAATATTATGAGAATATCATGTCAGAACATGAGGGGTATATGCCTGAGAATGTTCCTTGTGGCATATTCCTTATAAAGGTAGCTTAGTAATTTATATTGTATGTAAATAATCCGATATAAGCCAGAATAGACTAACCCTAATTTATGGATTTTTTCTTATTTTCCTCCCTACTTACACATTTACACTATCCCTGGAATATGGTGGGACAAACAATTTGATATCAAACTACACAGGGAAGCTTAGCCATCATTATGATCAAACCTGCAGCGAATTGCGGGGGAATCAATAACCAGATAAGCCATAAATTTGATCCCGAAATGCAAACCCATAGATACAGCAACAAATATCTTCTATTCAGCATTTAAAGTTGCGTATTCAAGTCAATTTCAAATGAATCATCCTTTTTTTTTTCTTATCTTACTTGGATGAAAAAATTGTTACAGATTTTGGACAAGTCGAGTGCCAGGGACACATGCCTGATTCAAATTATAGCATTCCGCTTACCAAGCAATAGATCCAGCATCATATAGAGTGGCATTGAACTAAAAGCATCCAGAAAATAAATCATTCAAAAGAGAAAATTTTATTAATAACTAAATCAACTAGGTGTCTTACTTTATCCAGCTTCTCAAAAGAATCAGCCCGCCGAGGCACCCATCCCTTGATAGCTTCTCCAGCAACTGCAGCAAGCCAAGGTGGCCATCCTGCTGCAACCTGCTCCCCTTCTGTGGCTTTTGGAATATTTCCCATTGCCAGATGGCGAGAAGCAATATATTCTGGCTCATCTCTCTTCCTCTCGAAATTCTCGATCTGTAACCGAACTGGACCATTTGGTAAACTCCCATCATTTCCATCATTCCAATATTTTGGCTCCCTCAGTGAAGCCGCCCTTGAAGCCCGCAACTCTGACGATGCCTTACTGGACAGCCTCTCCACTGGGCTCTCCTTTGTATCTTCAACAGCTAATGGCTTGCAACAATAGCAACCCATTTTACTCCAAATTGACCGAAACCAAGGAGCAAGCCCCTGTCATGAACCACTAGAAGTATACCTTTTTACCCAAGTTCTGCCCCTTTCAACCCTATACATATTCAACTAAAACTTTCTCAAATTTCAGCCATAATAACCAAACCTCAAGAAGACCGAGCATTTAAAAATGAAAAAAGGAAAAGAAAATAAAAGAAAACAAAAACCCAAAATGACCACCTCATGTCAACTTTTCCTCTTCAACGACTATCACAATCAACCTTAAGAGTCCTAGCCGTACCAACCAAACATGCTCAAATCAAAGCACACTCCAAGATTTGACTAAACCCCTCA
Organism: Nepenthes alata; assembly: GCA_028571085.2. Taxonomy (NCBI): domain Eukaryota; kingdom Viridiplantae; phylum Streptophyta; class Magnoliopsida; order Caryophyllales; family Nepenthaceae; genus Nepenthes; species Nepenthes alata. The sequence continues at coordinate 7,170 of JAOVVI020000553.1, read as the reverse complement.
AAAGCAACTCTAACTACCAAGCGACATACTAATTACTCCGTAAAAATTCAAGAAAATTGAAAGGTTCACCAAACTCATGGAAAATTTTACTGGAAGTGACCATTAAGTTACCTTATTCAGAGATAATGTTGTTTGCAGGTTGAATGTTTGCAATGCTCAACAAACCCTAGGCGAGCAATCTAGGGCTCTGCTGAGCAAGACATGGATCTACGGCCTTGTGAGAGAGAGAGAGAGAGAGAGAGGCAATTAATTTGTCGTGAAAAGGATGGAGAAATTTTACGAGAAATACATTTTACTGTGACAGTTTATATACGTTCTGGAGAGGATCAGAGCAGCTTCCCAGCTCGTGGAGAGACAGCGACCATTGAAGCCGAAACGCTAATGGCTCGTTCTTCCCTGTGGAGCGTATCCTCACTCGCCTCTGTTTTGGCGCGTGCGTCACTTCTGGGTCAATTAGCCCAAATGCCCCCACGCCATGTCATCCTTTTACGCCTGTTTGATGTAGAAATATTAATTTTCTAAAGTATTATTTTATAAATAATCTGTTTATATTATTTTATTAACTATCTATTTTTTTAAAAAAAATTAAAAATATGGATAATTTATACATATTATATTATTAGAATTATTTTGGCCCTATTAAATTTCAACTAATAGCCCATATAAGAGAAATAAAATCCTCAAGTCAATTAATTAAAAAAATACAACAGTTAAAATTTAAAAATAAAATAATATTCTCTCAATAATTATTTTATTTTTTATATTGGATTTACTATTAATTAAATAATATTATGAATATTTTAAAAATGTAATTATTTCCAACATTATATATATATATTTTAATTTAAATATCGGATTTTAATCAAATTAAAGAAGTAGAATTACAGTTAAATCCTCATCATAAAAATCCGTTGTTTTGCTGCATAAATTCGTTGGATTTTCCTTTAATAAAATATGGTCTCTTACTCACCCGGCTGCTTTTAAATAAGTTAGGTATGAGAAATAACGTTAAGGGTTATTTCGGTAATTTCCACTGACCCCACCTCGAATTAAATATGATCCTTGGACTCTGGTAAAATCCTTAAAAATTGATTTTTATATTGATTTATTTTGAAGAGAAAATTGAAACTTGTATTTATTTTACATTTAATTTTGATGGGTAACGATATTTTTCAAATTGAATATTTTGTATTGCATTTAATACATATAAAAGAGTGTGTGCTTTGGTTTTCAAGTAAGCAATAGTGAGATTGAGATCCTCCTCTCAGTAGAAAACCAAACCGCGCGAGCTTGGGTCCGATAAGAACAATCGAACGAGTACGATGGTCTTTCATTTTACAAACCCAGCAGTCAATTGATGCAACAATGTCTAAGACCGATGTAGGCCCCATCGGCGGGGCATTTGCCCGACCCATAAGGCTACAAAGTAGGCTACGTGGGCCAATAGAAAACCATTGGCGACTAACTTGTCAGTGCTGTAACTGGCAAAACTAAGTGGCAAATGCTGACTGGCTATGCTAATGACTCTGGAAAGGGACCACAGGCATTTATATATGTCATTCGCGATCCGGATATGAGACCAATTAGGCTCTTTCTTACACGACATGACAATCATGTCGATCATCTTCAATAAGTATGAGTCTTTGCCCTCATGATTATAAGAGCAAAAACACGTCTATACTTTATTAAAATTAGTAGTCACTCAACACTTAAAAAGAAAAATCTCACCAAATCTGAAAACTTAATGTGAAATACTAGACTATTTGGCAAAGTATCGGGATGTGAAATACTAGAACAACTAAAATTTACTTCCTTTAAGGAAGTTTCCTATGGGCATTACTTGTTGGCATTTAAGGTCGGGAGACATTATTTGCTGCGCACGCTTGGCCGAAGTATAACAAAGATCGGAGTGGTTTCACTTGGCCTAACTAAATGGAATTCTAGAGAGGTTAATAAGGTCGAGGACTCCTATTTATGACCGAGGATATTATCTAAAGGTCGAGGATATTGGCTAACGGTCAAAATCTCAAATTAAGGGCCGAGAACTTTGCATGACAATTGAGAACTCCGATTGAAGGACGAGGATTCTGAGTGATGGCTGAAAGTACCAGCTATTGATCGAGGACATTGGATGTTGTCCGAGGACTCTAGGCAAAAGGTCGAGGACTTTGGTCAACACTTGGGGATTCTATCAGAAAAATTGGTTACCTACAAAGTCTGCACAAATAACTTTTCAGAAATGGAAGTTAACTTTCAGAGTTGACAACTGATTTGTAGAGCAGGTCAACTCCTCCTAGCAGAATGACGATTAGCAGAGTTGGTGGCATGTCTTATTAAGCATGCAACCGACTTACAGAGTAGGTGGTCGTCCGACGCATATATATTTGTGTGTGTGTGTATACATTGTGAGATAAAGTTGTAGAGAAATGAGAAAGAAAAAAACGAAAGAGAAGACACAAGTAGTAGCCATTTTTATTCTTATATTTTGCTTTTATTTATGTTCTTAACTCTCAAAGGGCTTGTGTAGCTAAAGGGTTTTTGTAACCAAACATACATAGTGAAATTACTTGTGAACTAAGTGTCCTATGATTTTTTTTATTTAGAAGAGATTTTTTACGTAAAATTATGTGTCATCCAATTCTTTCATATTTCTTTATAGTGAGTTTGTGCGTCAGTCATCCCTATCCTCATAGTTTTGTCCAATCGACCGACAATTCTCTCCCCAACATTACTAAACCCCAAGGATTGGAATAGATGGAAAGCTAGTTTTGTCTTTTTAGTTCACATTTTTTAATTAATAAGTTTTTCATTTTCTACCCATTTGTTTTTGTTTTTGTTTGTTTTAATTTGGGTGAGAGGGAGAGTTCAAAGAAACAATAGCCTTCCCATTCATTCTCTCTCCTGCCATATTCCAAAACCCCTAAAATTCCACACAACCCACCCACAGTGGCACCACCACCATTGATATTGATGCCATCTAATACCTCCATCCATCATCAAGCATTATCCTCATGGTAGATCCCACATATCATCAAGCATTATCATCTATTAACCTCCAAACAACTGGCAATGGTGGATATATCGATATCAATAAAGACTCCTTATTTTAAAATTATTTCTTTTTGATGTGTTCTAGATCCGAGTCTTTGACGAATTCAGGTTCAATTGATTCTTAGGTTCGTGCTAATATGGGAACCGGTCTTCGTGTTGCATAGCTTGAATCCTACATACCACAACAAAAGACGAAAAATCAGAGAAAAATGGCAAAACTCACATACCGATTTATCCTTCAGCACTCAAGTTAAAAATCTTTCTTTCAAAATGAAGAATAGAAAAATAGAACTCACTAGAAATGATGTAGGGAAGGGAATTTGTGAGTTTGACTTAGAGGTGCACTCAGCATAGAGAGGTTTTGGTTGTAATGCACTTGTGGAGAGCGACTTTCGATGGTGCCCTCATGGAGAGCGGTTTTTCTGACCACTGGGTTCATGGAGAGTGAGTAGTGGGAAAGAGAATGACGCTTGATTAGTTTAAAAGTAGGATTGTTTGTCTCTGTCTGGGCATTGGAGAGAGCGTGTCTCTGAAGTGTCTTCCCAGGATTTTTTTATAATCGTTCGACGTCGCCACCCTTCCCAAGGTGACAAGGCTGGCTGCCAGCGGCCCGAGGGAATCCTTTTCATCCGTCAAGAAGACGTCGGTGCCATTTAGGACAATAATGACTGAAAGGAAGGATTTTTTTCTTCCCTGTGGAGATACCGTACGCCGTGAATACTAGGGCTTTTATTGTGGGATATGCGCTGATTTGAGAGCTTCCATTTCAAAGGAGGCTGCGATCTAGGGAGATCTTTCGAATTGTGACTAGTTAGGGTAGATAATCTGTTGCACGCAGGAAAGGGTTCGTGGGATGCATCTGATTTGGGCTGCATCCGGTTGTTTGAAGGTCATCTCTGGTCACTTGGAGCATTGACCGTCCTTTAAGCCATTGGGCCACATTCCTCCTAGGTTGATCGTCTTTTTGGGCCAGCCCATTTTAGTCGTCCCTATTACTAGCCCCCCATACAGAGAGTTCAAATTTTTGACCCCCGACATGTTCACGATAGGACATAATATGTCGTATAGTCCTTTCAAGCCTTCCCTAGATTCTCTTCTTCAATATTTCTAGCGTGACTCATCTATTTCTTGATTCTCTGCAAATTTGCTAGGTTGGAAGTTTCTTGGTGTTTAGTGACCCACTTGTTCCCCCACGTGCTATAAATCAAAAACTCACAGTGTTTCTTTGTATCATCTCCCTCCTTAATCAGTAAAATAGTGTGGGAGTTAGACATTACTGCAAGGCTTGAAGTTTCAGCCACCAGCTCTGAGCTGAGGCTGTCTGCATCCTCTACTTGTGTTATCTTGGGACATAGCGATAGTCTGCTTTCGTCGTCTCTTTTCTTTTAGGTGGCCGCTTTGGTCACCCCTTTTTATTTTGGTCACCCTCTGCCCATCCCACTATTGCCTCCTTCTTTGTTTGGCACTCAGCCTTCCTTATCTCCTGGCAGCTTGTGGGCAGCTGCCTAGGTCGCCCTCTCTACGTCCCACTGGATCCTCTTTACCTATCTAGCACCGGGCCTGTCTTTTATTCCGACCACTTGTGGGTGGCTACCTCTTCTTACGACAAGCCTTCGCTTTATCTTGGTGTAATGCTCTCCCGCTTGAGAGTCCGCCTAAACGGAGTAGGGCTTTTGCAGCTGGGCTGCCTTCTTATGTATTTCTCTCTTCCCCCCTTTTCTCATTGCCGTTGTTTTGTTGTACATTAGCCTCTAAGGGTTTTGTAACTTGTAAGGGGAAGATTAATGAGAAAAACTAGCACTTGTTTGTGCGTACAATTCTTTCTCCGTCTTCTACAGTTGTGCTTTCCTCTCTTTTCTTCTCTTTTTTTTTGGTGGGTCAGGTGGCTGGATCACCAGAATGGCCAAAACTCGGAGTGGAAGTGATCTGACGGAGTGAAAAGTTGATCCATTTCGTAGGATAAACGACTGCTATCTAGAGTGCGGGGCGGAACCGGAGTGGTAGTTGACTGGCTTTGTTGACCAATAGGTTGAATTCCGATACGCATGGTGGAGACGAAACGTTAGTTGACCGGCTTCGTTGACTAAATGATTGAAATCCGAAATGCGTGGCGAAGATGGAGCGTTAGTTGATCGTCTTCGACCAAAGTGGCTTAAAGGTCAAACCAAAGGGTTCTACTAGATTGCCTTACCTCGTCGCTAGCTGGGCACCTAGGAGGTTGTACTTAGCGGCCTAGGAAATTAAGCGTCTTTGCTACCAACCCGGCATTTTTTGCCACGTGCCATCACCAAAAAGATGACCATATCTCCGCCTTAAATGAGGATGACAATTTGACATGATTGCAAATCCCCTTGTTTCGATGCGTGGTGGGCATCATTAGCGCGAGTTTTTGAGGAGCCATTTTGAATTATTGCGGCAACTGTCATTATAAAAGGAGGGGCTTCATTCAAGAGTCCATAGTCTCTACTCCTCTGCTGCAACTTAAACTTCAACAAATTCCATGGCTCCCAGAGTAGACGCGACCAACTCCGTTCTTGACTTTGACGACATCAAGGCTTTGTATGTGTAGTATGATATCCTAATGTCCATATTGTTTGAGGTGCCAGGAGAGCACGACAGGGCTTCCTCTCCCTCGGAAAGATTTATCACCATGTATGAGGCCCACCTGCGCAACGGGCTTCGTCGCCCCATTCATGGGGAGCTCTTTGACATATTCAAGGCCCTCGGAGTAGCCGTGGTAAGGTTTCATTCGAATTCCATTCGGTACTTGTGCTCCTTGGGCATATTTCTTCGTCACCAGGGGAGGTCCCTTATAGCGACGGCGGTGAAGATTATCTTCCGCTTCCAACAGAGTGGGGATTGGATTTTGTTGTCCCCTCGTGAGTTATGCATCAACGAGGCCATTCTTGATTCCATTAAGAACTAGAAAGACAAATTTTTTCTTTGTGAAGGTTTCTAAAGACTAGCCCATATCCAAGGTTTGGGGAGCCTTCACGTGAGGAGGTTGAGTCCGTAGCATCCCTGACGGCGTTGATCTGGGCCCACCCTGAGGAGTTCTAGAGGGACCATCTTTTGTTCGCCGAGGCCCTCGTGCTGGCTCACTGGGGCTTGCCTTCTCTGATTAGGACCGTCAAAGTTGCCGCTCCCCTGCTAGCACAGCCAAAGAGGAAAGCTGGAACACTGGTCATCGGCGATCCTTTTGACAATCTGTCTCGGTGGTGATCTGAGTCGTTTGTATGCTCATTGTCATCTTTCGTCGCCGAGGGCCTTCCGATGGTGGAATCGATGAGGAGTATTGGTGAGCCGTCTTGGGTGCAAACCCTAGAAATCTGCCCTGACGTTGCCATGACGTTGTGGCGCCATCAGCAGAAGCGCTCCTTGCTCTTCCTTCTGACGCATTGGAGGGTATCAGAGATGATCTTCTAGCCAAGGCCCTAGAGGAGGAAGCCCATCCAAGGTCGGAGCTTGCTTGCTATCCTCCAGCGTCTGCCACAGTAGATTCCGGGACTGGCCAACCGGCAGGGGCCAGGGAGGCCTTTGGAGTTGAGGCTGCGGCGATCAAGGTCCCATCATCGGCCACGCAGTCTAGAGCCTCTACGATTGTGGAGTCCTATGCCTGGGTGAGTCGTGTTAAATTTTTATGCCCTACTGGGAATTGCTAGCCTGAACTTCTTTCACTTGTTTTGTTTGTAGGACAACGAAGTGTTGCAATTTTTGCAGAGGTGCTTGCATCAACATACGTATCGGATCCAGGAGCTGGAGGAGGAGGTCCGCCGACTGACGCAAACGAGGGTCGCCCGAAGAGTTGTGGAAGAGCTGCAGGGCCACCTAGATGCTGCTGCCTCTGAGATCAAGCTTTACTAGGACTGCATCATGGATCTCGAGCTCTAGCATTCTGGGGCTCAAGGGGAGTTATAGAATTTCGGGGCCACCCTGAAAAGCTATGTGTTGGGGTCACACCCGAGTGACACGTCTGCGGAATCCAGAGGAGGAATGGACGAGGACTCCTTGAGTCTTTGGGACGAGGACTCTTATGCGTCCTTTGGACGAGGACTCTTGATTGTCATGTCCGAGCACAGTGGACGAGGAGCCTATGGTCGTAGACGTTGACTCTGCTCT
>JAOVVI020000552.1:0-30721 GCA_028571085.2 Nepenthes alata | reverse complement strand
ATATGATAACTATTTGATCTATAAAAGTGTTTTGACATAATTTCCAACAGAAATGATAGCACTACAATACTCATGACTATTTGCGTAATGGGAGTTAGATATACTTTGATCATTTCCTATAGAATTTATTTAATGCAAGTTTATCATTGTTCGTATAAAATTACTTCACAAAGTGAGAATATATTATCTTACTAATAAAATTAGTATAGTAGAATGTAATTAAATTCACAAAACAAAACATAGTTTGTTGATTTGGCATTCTTGAAGTTATCATCATGATTAATAACATCTTATTTTTCATGGAGCGGTACACATGATATTGTAAAGGCTTTGATGGGTATATCAAAATGGGCTGACCCAAAGTCAACGGAAGCCCAAAAAGGACGATTAACACTTTAACGGCCCAGTTGGAGAACAGGCCCAAGAGTTGGGAAACCCAAGAGTTGGGAAGTCCACGATGGCTAACGCTGGCGTTGACCGTCCGGACGGCCAACACGCACACAGACGGTCAACTCAAACGTTGACCGTCTGTTTACTGTAGCTATTGGGCCCAACAGTAGTTTTTCCTACAGTAATGGATCCGACACACTTGAGCCCACGATCCATCAGCCGGCCAACAACGACTTTTTCACATCTTCCACGATCCCAGCTGGCTCCCGAAATGGATATTGATAAAATCGGCGCCCTTCACATAAGGAAGGCGCCAGATTTTTTTAATATCCTGCCAACTGGGGATTCCAACGGTAAAGTACACTAAAGGAAAGTAAGCAGTTTGGAAAGCTGTTGGCCACCACTGAAGGAAACTACATCACTCAGTTTGACAACTGGCATCTGCCCTGAAAGACAAGCCAACCAAGAATCATACAGGGAATCACTCCTTCCAAAGGAGAAAGATTGCCTTCTCAATCATAAATAAGCCCTTGAATTCCCATTCAAGGTACGCTTTCGATTATTCACGCAAACGTTTTCTGTTATGCAAACACAGGCATCAAACTCAAACATTGACAGAGAGACGATTCTGATTTTCCTGCCGAAACTCACTAACTTAAGGCAAACAACGCGCTCTTGACGGCCGTTCACGGCCTCCCCACCCTCCAAATTCAAGACAGCGGTTTCTAGCCTCTCTTACATCTGGAGATCCAGGCTCTCCCGTTTACTCTCTTTCTTTCTTTCGATTCTTAATTCCTGTTACCTTCTGATCTTCGAAGGTTGTTTACTGACTTGAGCGTCGGAATGTTTTCGGTAGGACAACTTCCCGTCGACACGCTGACCTCCTGTTCTTTTTAGTGGTGTGCAGGAGTCGCGCTCAGGGAATAGAACCGGTTTAAACCATCCAAACAAATTTGAATCCGTTCGAAATTCGGATCTAGATACGCATCAGGCTTAAAGTCTAAAACTTATAATTTAGAGGTTGTCAAAATTAAAAAAGGCCTAATATTTTATTAGATGTCTAGGCCTATGATTTAATCCCGTTGTTGAGAAATCTAATGTTAGGACAACAAATATTTTAATGAGTTATAAAAAATTATATATTTGAAATTTACTCTTTATATTTGTAGAGAAGGGATAAGATTTTCATGTATTAAAAAAAACAAAAAAAAAGAAAAAAAAGAAAACGGCGGTCCGGGAAACTACAACCCCTACAAATTTATTCTAAGCAAGAAGTTCGACATCTCTTTCTCTCTCCTCGCAAATCGCTTCAATTTAGGGCTTAACTAACTGCCCTGAACCCTCCTTGCTATAGCAGTTCGACGATCATCTAAGCCATGGCTAATCAACCCAAGCTGTAAAGGTGTGCTTATAGGCTCTCTTCCTCTTCTTAAATGCCCTCCAATGAGTCAAACTAATTTTCATTTCCGTTGTTGTGGATGAATCGACGAAATATTGAATATGTTCGTCTATTTCTATGGGAAGTCATTATAAGCTCGCCTTGTGCCATTTCTATATTGTAATCTGAGAATGCCGTCTAGTGAGCAATTCTCATTTTCCTTCGGTTTGTGAGTAAAATTTTGTTCATTTATGGTGCAAGTTAATTTTCCTTCCTATTGGTAATCGTAAAATATTGTGCAACCTATATCCATCTATATATCGGAGGTGGAGGGACGGTTTACTTTTGAAATTTCATTTTCGATTTGAAGTCCGTATCATGATTAAATTCATGGATTGTTGGGGTGCTGCTTTTACTGCTGCTAGAAGTAATGCATTGATTATAATTTTCACTGCTTTGATATGTGAAGACAATATCTTGCTTGGATAATTCTTGATGAGAAGGAAACAAAATGAGCTCAAGTGTTCCAAGTGAAGTATATTCCCCCAAGCAATCCTCCTCGGAGAAATTCCGTTTACCTGGAAAGTTAGTCACCAAACTCACAATCCTCTTCAAGAGGGCTGACATAGAATGTGCTATCTGGAAGCAGCACCTTTTTTCTTGGTGGATAAGTCGATAGCCAACGGTATTGTGCCTTGAACCCTTATATGTGGTCCATTGAACAGAAAAAGGAATCAAATTCCAATCTTACCTTTCAAATATCCATGTGTAGGGGTTCTTTTTGACCTCTTCAAAATCTTTTTTGTTTTGCTCCAATCACCTTGATCAAATACGCTGTGCATTCTGCCTAAAATTCTAGAATTTCATTGATGCAAATTGGAACCCTTACTGAGATGCCCTTCAATAGTGTCTGTTCTTACAGGAACCTAGCGAATTAAGCAATGCAAGTTCTTAGCCAGGAGTGGCCTTAGCTTAACATATGCCACAAACTACAAATGGGTTATTGCCAATGTAATTGTTAGGAATATCTTGTATTGTTATATTTTGTAACTAGGAGAATAGATAGTATGAAGGACACTAAAGATTCAATGAAGACTTGCATAGGATGCACGCGTAAGAAACACATGAGTGTATTCTACTCAGAATATCTACGCCTAATGAACCCCTGATCCATGCATGAGAGCACTCTATCTAGAATTCAAGCAGGTCAGGCGTGCCTAACACGGCATGTGGCCGGCCTGTGCTAGGTCAAGCGTGTGTCTGGGCCATGCTGTGTTAGGCACAAATCTAATATTAAAAAATAAAATTGTATAAAAAAATAAAATTATGCAAAATATTATAAAAAAATACATAACATTTTATTTATTTTGTTTAATATTTTTAATATTACAATTTACAAAAGTAAAAAATATACATTTAATAATAACTCATTTATTTTTAAGCTTCATTTGTATTTTCACTACTGCCGCTTCTAGAGTTATCCTCTTCATTGGAATTTAAAATTATTAGATTTCTGACGCCATCTTTTGCATTTAGCCAATCCTTAAAAAGGATGCATATTTCTATAGCCTTTGGTGTCATAGTGCTTCATTTTTTGTCAACTACTTGACTCTTAGTGTTGAAGGCCATCTCCGATGATACTATATTTGCTAATAGAGTTAAGAGGTTTCATGCTATTGATGTGAGCACAAACAATATATGCCTATTAGCCTTTCACTAATCTAAAATTTTGAACTTTGATCTACTACTTATGAAGTTGGAAACGCAGTCGGACTGTAAGTAGTGAAAACATTTAATTGGTATTGTATTTTTATTAACTAGTTGTGTTCCATGTCGAGCCTTTACCAAAGAATGTAAATTTTGTTGGCCACCTCTGCTACTTCTACTGCTACCGCTACTGTTGTTGCTTACTTCTTTTGTTGAAGTGGACGGTTCTGGTGTTGACCATAGTATATACAAGTCATACATTATATGTAGGTTGTGATAGATAGGGATCTTCATTTCTTTTGTGTTGTCAACCATCCTACTGTTGGTGTAGAATTCTTCAGGTCTGGTATATATTCTACATGAATTCAAGCAACTGTCTATGATTGTGGTGAGATAGGCTAGTATTTGAAGAGTTCTTTAATATTTTTAATTTTGTTTTTTGAAAAATATAGTTATATGTAATATTAGTGAATATGCTATTTTTAATAATCTTAATATTTCCTTAAAATTATTTATTAAAAATTATTTTTACCTCCTTCACCCGTATTATATGGCGGAAGTCTTAATCGTCCTGAAAACGTGGAAAGTTGTTAGTAAATGACAATAATTGTTTCAATAATAAATTTTTGGTGGTAATAGATACCTATAAGTTCATTAGTAGCAAAATAAAATGCTTATAAGAAATATTTAATCATTTCAACCATCTTCCAACCGGTATCCATAATCTGCTTGGCTGTTGGGATATTTTCTTTGTAGAAGGCGGTTAAAACAGAATAGAAAAGATACATGATCTCCAGCATTTGGTACGTTAAGTTCCATTGTGTTGGGTAGTCGATCTTTGTCTCCTTATAGCTCACTTTGTTCTATTGGGATAATGCCTTAAATTGTTATCGAAAAGAAGATGTTATAATAAATAGAACAATATTTTTTATTTTCTCCACATAAAGAGAAATAAATTGTAAACATCTTTGACATAAATGCCAATAATATGGCTTACATATTTTTATTTTATGAAATAATTTACTATTCAAAATTAAAGAAAATTGTGATTTAAATAAAGAAGTAGCAGAATTATTATTTGAAGCATTGTTAAAAATAATAGAAACTTATTAAATATTCCAAAGTCATTTAAAATATCATTAATTGTTTTGAGAATTGCGGAATTAGTGTATGGGTGCTTAAAAACTTTAAAACCAATGAATTTTTTTTTGTAATTTTTAATTTTTGAAAATTCAATGTAATGTAATACAAATATAAAGTAAGCTATTTCGTGATAACTATATATGACTAGTTCAAGAAATATTAGATTTTATCGTGTATTAATTTTGAAATTAATTCTTGTTTAAATTGTAAAAAAGATGGATAGTCTCACCTTTAATAGTATGTTGGAATATTTTTACATATTTAGGTTGTAAGTACTTTTGTACATACCTTTCAAACTTGTGGTCTTCTATTATGAGAAAATGGTTCTCTGAGTTAACTATATGTTCTGCCAGCTCCTTCCGATTTAGTCTCTAATCATACTAAAAAATTTCTACCCCTGCATTGCCTGAAATTGTTAATTCAGTTTGAGTTTAGGATAATTGTTGTCTCTCAAGTTTTTCTTAGTGTCGCTTTGAGTGTTCGGTGCATTTAGAATTTTCACTAGTATAATCTTTTATATATTTTTTATAAACAGCTCCTTTTTGACCATTAACTAATTTAATTTTAAAAAGTTTCCATACACTATTAGAATGTTTTCTAGAGTGCAATCGGAACTAGGAGTAATAGTCATATCCGGGGTAGGTTATAATTCTAGTATTTTAGAATCACTATCATTATGTGTATATGGTATAGTCAGTATGGGAGTATCGGAATAATTTTCATATTCTTTCGTTGTCAAAATTAGTAAACTTATGTGCCATAATTAATAATTAACTTATAAAATGACAATATTAATATATAAATTATAGATAAAAATTAATAAAAAAATATATAAATATAGCAGTAAGTATTATACTATCACTTGTTATATTATGAGAGAGTAGAGATTAGAGAGTAGTGAGAGTAGAGAGATGTGTGGTGTGGTAAGAGGGGGGAAGTGGTATTTATAATTTTTTTACTTAATTATTTTTTTAAAAAATAGGGGCAATGGTTCCCCCACTGTGCCTATGCTTCCCCTTCCCTTCGTGTCCAACACATTGGTCCATGATTGTTTGATATATATATATAAAGATTATCACAGCCCCATCCATGCCATGAGCTGGCTAGCCCCCTGTTTGGCATGGGCCGAGGTGTTGGGCCATACTATGTAAGCCCAATTCTATTCATCACAGTTTGTGCTGGCAGGCCAAATGCTATTCATCTCTATCACCGATCAATTTTGAGCCTCAATCTGTGCAGTTAGTAAATGCACAAATGATTTAAAAGTATTTTGGATGGAAATAAGCTGTCAATTATAATGAATTGTAACTAATTTGTATTCTCTTAGAGGCTAAGGAATTGGCAGCCAAGTAGTATAAAATCTGAGTGCTGTTACAGATGTGAATATTGAGTAATGAAACGAGTCTGAATTCTCCTCTGTCTCTTATCCCTTTCGGTTTAATACCTTCTTTCTCCTTCTCTACCTGATTTTCTCTAATTCTTTGTCACCTGGTTTGTCTATCCCCCTCCCAATTTGGTTGTCACAGATTTCTCTTCTCCAAAGAAAAGCCACTTAATAGCAACTGCACCTGTCCCATAGATGTAATGGTGTTTCACTTGCTAGTGTTCAGGTCATTCTGTAAGCTCATAATAGTAAATGAGAGTTCATCTGCCAAGGCTTCTTTTCTTTCTATGCGCACGTTCAGCCCTTTGAAGATGTGTCCATTAGTGGCCTCTGCATATTTCTTTCACTATGGATATTACGCTAAATCAAGACGAAGAATCTCCAAATGAAAATGGCATTCTTGGGACAATGTAGAGCTTGGGTCATCAGAATAGCGGTGCTTGGTGATGTGTTCTCTGATTAGTTTTTTGAACTGTTGAAATTTGATCTTGGTTGCATTGTTAGCTATAAGTACTTTATGCACCTGGAACTTGCATATTGTATTTCTGTGAAGTAATTCTTCAACATCTCTACTTGCCCCAGGTATGGCCTCGGCCTGTATCCATTTATTGAAATATGGCAATGCTGCTGAATATTTCATAGCCTTCTCATGTGGAGGGCTGGTATCCATATATCAACCAAATAATTAATTATTAATATTTTGATTTGCTTTACTTTGCTGTTTAGATGCCTAAATCCACATATTAAATATACATGACTCTTTTAAGAATCTGAAGTTCACATGCTTTGAAAATGTATAAAACTTGTATAGACAAAAATTTTGGATGTTTTTTAGTGACATTGAAGGATGTTAGTCTCAATTTTGATAAAATGATTAAAACTCATAAATAATGACAATATATGGTAAAGAAAGTCAAATTTTAGTATATAACATAACGGATATAGGTGTTAAATAGGCTGTGCCAGGCACGGCCTGTGACTTTAAAGTCCTGGTCTAACACGGCATGTGGCCCGCAATGTGCTAAGATGGGCACTTCTATGGGTCGTGTTGTGCCGTGCCCCATATATTAAAAAAATAAAAAAAATAAATATATATATTAAAAACTAAAACTTTTTGGTCCCATTCCTCTCTCACTCTTGCCCTTCCTAACCTAAATAGGTCATGCCTGGCACAATCCGTTCGTGCCATGGGCCGACACAGCCTGCAATCCATCTATTGTGCAGTCCGGGGATCTAAAATTTTTGGCTGTGGTATACATGGCCTAAAACTGTTCACCATGGTTCGGGTTGTGCCATGCCATGGGCGGCTCGGCCCATTTAACACCTTGAATAATTGAGTTATGATAGGGATATGAGAAGACAATTTTGTTCCGTTCGCGACGTTTGAAATTGATGTGTTAGTGTCCCCAATACAGCTGATTTTAATATCGCTGAGGCAGCTGCCACTACAATTAGCGATTCCGGTATTTTAGTCTATATTGTGGCCGGTAACTAGTTAGTGGGAAAAGTTCCTATGTCCATGCTTTTGGCACTCATCACACTTCTTCACATACTGTATTTCATTCCCTTTTTTTTTATTTAATCAAAGACCAGTAGTAGTTGTACTTTTGTCGTATTATTTTGTGTGCTTGAGCTATCCTTCCTTTGTGTTTTCCATGGGACCCTAATGGACTGCCACGAGGGCATAACAGCTCCTGAGGATTCAATCACCTTAGATAGGGCTGGAAAGATGACTGTTGTAGAAGACATCACATTGCTGTCTTTCTTGGCTAATGAACATCATTCTTATCTTTGAGTCTCCAGATATTGCAGGATCAAACCCACCTGAAAGTCTCACAAGCACCTGTAGTGGCCATGGTAGATTTCCCAACTGCCTATTAAAAGCCTCACAAGCACCTACAGTGGCCATGTGGATTTCCCAACTGTCTCAATAGTAGGCCTGAGAATCTCCCAATGGAAATTGATCTTGCAAAGTCAGAACAAAGGGTGCAGCATGCTTAGATAGTGCGCCTGCTTTAGAAATCTGAGACTTGAGTATGTGCTGTAGGTTAACTGTGTATTCAGACTCGAGTTCTCTTGTCTTCTTTAGATTAGCTGTCATATAATGCTAGTTTTTCTTTGCTTTATATACTCCCTTTACTTGGTGAACAATCTGTTGGGACTTGCTGGCACAAGTTCATGGCCCCCATCTCTTTGGCCATTTTTAGTCCTGGATACAAGCTTCATAGGCCCTAAAGTCAAAATGAATAGCCTGCTAGACTGTGCTCTTGGACTGGCGAGTATCAGCCTAGTGCCACTCCCTTTCTGTTGGACGATCCTTCTATTTATGCTATGTTTTCTATAAGTTCTAGTGATGGGATTTATGAAGAATTTTTCGTCGAAGTAAAGCCGTGTAAAGCTGACTGGAGTAAAGCTATGGAAATATAAAATGTATTTTGTTTGGTTTGCTTAATGTGAAGCTGTGAAAATCTGAAATTTTATCAATCCTTCCCACAAGGTTTGGTGGAGGTTTTCATACCATTGATTTTAAGAGGTAAATGTGGAATCCTATTTCGACAATGTAACTAAAGGTTTCAATAGTTTTACATAGTTTTGATTTCTGTAGTTCTCTATGCTAACCAAAGATGATGTACTTTTAGAATACTTAGTTTTTCACGCTTAATACAATTTAACAGATCAATGGGGAAACAAAACACAGTGGTAGAGCATCCATTGTGAAGAAAGACTTGTTAGCTTTGGAGAATTATGTGCACAGTGATGAGGTCTGCTAAGTCTTGAGCTTTTGTTGCTGGGCTGGGTTTGTACTGAATGTTAAATTTGCATAGCTATATGTCTTGAGAATATGCATACTTGGTGCTGGAGTTGGTTGGTGAGGCCTATGATCGTTTGGGCAATGGAATAAAACTTGAACCTTCTTGAGGAGATAAACAGCAAAAACCATGTTTTCTACTTTGGGTATTTCTTATCTGCATGATGGTAGACCTTGCTAAAGCGGATGGGCTTTTGATTTGCTGCTCTCTCGACAGCATTGAACTGATCGCTTGATTAATAGAGAAGGGTAGGCATAGGGAGAAGAGTCCCCTAATAGTAGTTTCATGAGTAGATGAGAGTTGTGATATGCTTTGATTTCTTCCAATGCCAATGGGCATTCCTTTGTCCAGAGAAAATCCTTAATTCTCCTTAAGCTTTTTTAGAATAGGAGCTGTTTATCTGCTAATCAGGGCGTGAATATGAGGCCTGCCATAAGTTTAATGAGCTATTGGACGTCAACAATACTTAATGGTTCCATGACCAAGCTACGTAGTTTTCTCAGGGTTGTTTCTATACCTATTGCTATTATTATCTGTTGCGGCCATATTGGAATCTAGTGTAGGTAAAGGCGCGAGGCTTATCAAAGCGCAATGGGTCCCTAAGGCCTAGGTGTAAGGCGCAAAGTGTAAGCGTAGGCCTGATAGAAGTTAGATGCTCATTTATAAACTATGTATACATGATGTTTTTGTACTGATTTTGATTTGTTAAGGCTAATAAGAGAATTAGAAAAACGAAAATTTTTTTTGGGAAACAATAATATACTCATAAGTCAACTAATAACAAAAAAGTGACAATTGATAGCATAGCTTTCGACAAATATACGAGAACAATAAAATTTATCAACTAATCTAAAACACCATCCTCAATATACTCATAGCAAAGACTAAAATCTATCATCAAAAGCAAAAGTACATCTTCCCCTTCTGTAGCTTATCTATTGGAATAACATTTTTATTTTTATATGTCTCTTTAAATTAGAATATTCATCATTTATATACTCCAACAGATTAGTTTTAGAGGCACTTATCATTTAAGGTTCACGCTATATGCTAACTTAGTATATGTATAGTCTCCTTACTCAAACAATTTCAACTGTAAAACCTTCTATTAAATAATCATCCTTAAATGCAAACTCATTATCATCATTACAGTCTCTATCTATATTTCTAATGAGTAACTAATTATTTTCATCAATCTCAATTTCACTAAGTACCAAATTTGTATTTAAATTAGAAATCAAATGCAACAACTAATTTAAAATGAAAAATTAGTTTTATTTTTTGAGGAAAAATGTGAGGCATTTTGGGTGTACACCTTAAGTATCGATAAAAGGCGCACGCCTTAGAACTTAGGCATGTGTCTCTCTAGCCTAGATATGCTGATACACTAGGTTTCGAGCCTCGAGCCTAGGTGTGCCTAGGTGCACTTGAGGCGCGCCTTTAACAACACTATTGGTATCAAATATATTGGATAATACATATTGAATATATTAGACAAAAATTTCTAAAAAAACTAATTTGGCAAGAACATATCAGTTGATATTACCGATATAGTAATATATTATAATTGTTATTGCAAATCGGGAAATATCAGTATTAGGAGAGCCTGATATCAATATTTATTGGTTGATATATCGGATATTGGATGATATTTTTCATCCATGGTTAATATAGTTCCAAGGGATTTTCATGAGCTCATTCCTAAGATGCATCTTTAGGGTTAAGTTTAACATTGAATTTATAGAGCATTCGAAAGGTTTTCTCAATGCTGCAAATGTGGCTGGTTGCAGCAATGCTTTTCTACTTGCATATTTGTTAGTGATAAGGGAGGTTTCTCTTTGTCACGTTGACTCAATTGGATCTAGTGGTATTTGGAGAAGGCATCCATTAAGATGAGCATTTCATTTGTGGAGTGTCAACCAGGAGTCGATGCCTGGTAAAGGGAAGATGTCGTTTGGGCAGGCCTTGGTAAAGTTGGTGAAATCCAGGTACATTTGTCCTCCACTATTTTACCATGACAACATTAGTGGCCATTCCTCATAGTGTACTTTCTTGAAGCCTTTTTCCAGAAATTTTTCTAACTTGTATGGCCTTGTGGATATGGGCAACAGAGTGTTTCTTCTGGTTTGATCAGTTTAAAATTTCAATCTGCATTTAGTGCATGTTCAGTGACCTCCTTTATGACTACGTCATGTCATCTGTGCTCCCTGCAAACGCATTCACATTGATGTGTTAAAGGGTGGTGAGCAGTGCTCAGACTTGTCCCTTGAGGGCAACCAATCTTGATGCTCTTGCTTGGATCTACATTGCTTGGTGATATTTATCTAACTTTTCCACTTGTTTAGCTGTCCCATTTTCCATTCACATCTACTATCTTCAGGTTGGATACAGCCTTTTGCTTTTGCAGTATGCTGTCTCAACTATTCAGGTTGCGTTTGGTTAAAGCATGATTGCATAGTAGTCCTTGACTATATTTTGGTCTCTGTATGATTTCCAAACTTGTCGCCAATTGAGAACTTCATCACCTGGTAAGAGGGAGATCGTGGCCCTCAATGCTGTCAGAGAAGGCAGTCTTGAGATTGTGCTATAAGCCGAGGAGGTGTTGACTATAGTGAAATCAGCTTGGAGTGTCTCTCTAACATGGCCATCCTAGTGGTCACAGGGAGGTGAGCCATTCCCTCTGGCCATGTGCAGCTACAAAGGGTATTAGGATCAAGTCTGTTTTTATGAAGAGCTTTTGGCATTAGTTTTGCAATATCTGACCATTGTGTGAAGGACATTCTTGGTAAAAGATGTTAACAGGTCTTCCATCGTGAGTAAGTATCTTTTGGAAGAACATGCCATTTACCATGGATGATATCCCAAGGCATTGTTATGGGGGTACCATAGATGAAAATATTAGCCAATATGTATTGGCATCGTTCCCCGATACCAATATTCACCAATACTCGACAATATCACGATATATTTTCGTATTTGTGATTTATTGTAATATATTGGCTAATATTTTCCTTTCAACTTATAATTTTTAGAAAATTTTTCTTTCAATATATTTTATATTGATACTTATTGTTAAATATGTCGATATTGATATGGTTGCAAATGATACCCATATTGTCATCCACGGGGGGTGCTCAATTTATCATCTTGAGTGAAAATGATCACAAGGGTGATTGTGCCTCTTTTCAATATGCTTGTTCAAGAACTACTGATTCACGGTTCTCTGTGCCCTTTTTCAAGCTATCTCATTTCGCTCTCTCTCTCTCTCTCTCTCACAAAATTTTCAGGTTATTTCATTCTCAGTTTTTTATTGTGTCCAATTTACTTTTTCTCTCTCCGCCATAATGCCTGAGATTATGAATTGTTTTTTCAAATTGTTGGAAGATAGTTTACTGATTTAGATTTAGTTAGAATGAAAATAAGGTTTCTTGGGGATATTAAAGGTTTGATTGGTGTTGGCATTTGTGTGTTGTATACATATGTATGATTGCCAAATTTATTTATTTATTGCTATTTTTCAATTTTTGGTTCATAGCCCATTTCCCTTCTTCCTGTAAATTTGTGAATTGTATGATTGGTGGAGGTAGAATTGAAATGGTTAAATGGTGTGAGCCTTATCTCTAGAGTTTGTGGATTCTATTTATTTTCTTCTATTTTCTATTAAGGAGGGAGTGGGAGTGGTAGTGGTGGGTGGTTTATGATGCTAACCATTGTTATGTGGTGATGCTGTATTGTCTTTTTTTATTTTCCCTTTAGTTGAAAGGGGAGGGGAAATGAAAAAGAGAAGGGAGTGGTGGTTACTACAGTCCTGACAGTTATGGTGATGGTGTATAGTGGACTGTAAATGTCCAATGGTTCCCTCATTCTCTTTTCTATTGGTTGGCAGATAGAGGAGGATGGAGAGTTGACATTGTGGGCTCATGTGGTAATGGAGTATGAGGCAGCAGCGGTGGTGGATCTTTGAAGTGGGGATGGTAGGGGAAGTAATGTAGGTGCTTGGTAGGCAATGGTGCACTAGTGAAGGCAATAGGTGATGGTGGTGGCAGAATGGTAACAGACAACTAGGTAAAAGGAGGTCACACCACCATTGATGAGCATGCATCAGCGGTTATTAACACGCGGATTATTATTATTTTTCAAATATGAGGTTTGATAGTCTGATTTTGATAGTTTGGAAAACAGATCATATCTGTCTTTATTTTCGTGATACTTCAGGATACCTATGTTCAACATAGCCTTTAGTTTATGATGCATATTTTGAATGTCTCCTACATGAAGTCATTGATGATCTTTCTCCACTGTAGCCTCTTGCTGGGCAATATATAGTAGTCTTTACATCCTCTTGTTTACATCTAGGTAGAGTTTCCGCTCCTTGGCAATTCTCAGTGATGTGTTCAGTAGGGCTTATGAATAGTGCATCTCCTTCTTGATTTTCATCGGTAATAGAAAAGACAGATGTGGAACTGAGTTCAATGATGGGTTTGCCGTAGGCAGTTAAAAAGTGTTGTAGAACCTTATAAAAAGTGTTCAATGGGGATGGGCATTCATGGGCAGATATTAACCTACAAATAGAAAAAAATCCTTGTAGCATAAACAGATCAATCTAGAAGTTTAAGAAAAGAGTAATACTTTTATGATTTAAAGTGAAGTCCTGAACCCTTTGTGTGATAGATGGGAAATCAAGGGTCGCCTAGTGGTTGGCAACCCACTTGTCCTAGCCAATGAGTTTGGTTCAATTGCCACCAACTCTCCTTCCCTTCTTGCCTGTCCATCCAGAAGGCAAACAACCCATTGCAAAGACTTTTATATTTACCTAGTCTGGAAATAGTTTAGTGTGTTGCTGCTTTTCTGTTTTAATTGCAGAAATGTGGACTAAAATTTCCCTGATTTGTTTGTGACAGGTTGGGTATATACATGGTAAACTTACAAAGGTAATTATGTGATGATTGAAATAATGTCCTAAGTTGGTTTTACAGTTCATCAGAGACCCTGCTAAGTTTAATTCATGGCTCATAAAAGAAATCAACAAAAGAGTGGCTGGGATCAAATTTCATTGAAGAACAGAAAAGGTGATCCAGATTCAGTACGTGGTCTGCCTGATGCAAAGGAAAGGGAAAGAACTATTGAAGTGAAGGTTTCTGTTGATGAATTGCCATCTTTTGTCCAGGAGAATAGTCCCTTGATGGATGGTGTAAAAAGAACCATCTCTCCGGATGATGGGAGAAAAAAGACAAAAAAATCTGTGAAGTTTCAAAAAAGAGTTGATCAAGGGATGGATGCAACGCAAGGTCTTCGACACTTGGTGCACATAGAAAACAACTCAACTGAGGATGTGGAAGATTTCAGCTTAAGGGAAAAAGAGATGTCATATGGCAGTTCACATAACTCAAAATGTCTGAATCATATTTCAAGAAGTGAATCAAATGTATCACATACAGAAGACGTGATTAAAAATGTTCAGTTTTCTTATGTAATGATCCTAGAAAGCTTCAGGGCCTTTGCATTGTCCATTCTACAGTCATCATCTGATTGGGTGGAAAGACAAGGACCATTTTTTGTCCGGGTAGCAAACAATATAAAATGTGCTCATGATTACATCCATGTGAAATTCTTGCAGACATATCCAATCGTCTTTAGATGGTTTGTGCATGTTGGGAATGTCCTGCTGCTCGTATCAATGGCTTGGCTAGATTGTGCCTTTAGGGGCATGTATTCGTTTTTGCGTATGGGGACAACATCTTTCTTCTCAGCGATATGGTGTTGCATTCTTTCCATGGTAGCAATGATTGGGATCTTCAATTTCCTGCTGGTGTTGGTGAGCTTTGCTTACACCCCTTTTACATTTCATGTTATCTTTCATGCAGCATAACAAATTTTTTAATTATATTCCTTCCGATGGACAAATTTTTTTTTTTCTTAACTGCTTCTTTATTCACCTTTTTTATTGAAGTTATTTTTGTACAATTCTGATCCAGTTGCCGTTCAGTTGTGTCTTTCTGATTATATAAATTATTCTCATACATGGATTTAGTTGCCTTTTGGTTGATGTGCCTGTTTAATTACGTATCATTACATGTTAAACCTTCATGGGGACAAAATCCTAGGATTAGATTATTGCTTGATAATCTATTTGACAAAACCACTTATTTGTCAGTGCTTGAACTCATCTTGCTTGATAACCTTTTTTATTGAAGTTATTTCTGTACCATGCCGATCCAGTTGCCCTTCAGTTGTGTCTTTCTGATTATATAAATTATCCATACAACACCGATATAGTTGCCTTTTGGTCGGTTTTGTCTGTCTAATTATATATCATTATATGTTAAACCTTCAGGGAAACAAAATCCTAGGATCAGATCATTGCTTGATAACCGTTTATTTGTTAGTGCTGAACTCATCTTGCACCTCTAGGGTAACAATTTTGTAATATATCATGTTGTTGATATTCCTGGTCTCATTAGTTTTTTTTGACAAAATTATGTATTTTGGGGATAGCAAAAAGTAGACGTTCATCCACCTGACCTTGAAATTATGTTGTTTGAGTAGAGTGTTTCCAGGAAAGTGCTGTAGAATACTAATTTAAAAGGGTACTTGGTAGAAGAAAATGTAATCAATTTTCATGACCTGCTTTTTGAACAAGCTGCAGACGAAATTAAAGCTCATTTTGACTTCTTGGAATGTCAGAAGTTGTTTATGACTAATTGTTCACCCCAAATTCAGTTTCTCAGCCAGACCAAACTAGGTTCATATTAGGGTTTTTTTTTGCATTGTTCCTTGATTGGTCATGTGTTTGCAGGTGATCCTTTATTAAAATGACTATCAACCGTGGTACTTACGAAAAAAGGGTAGCCTAGTGAATGAGGTTTCCCGCATGTGTGCTCTGGGAAGGGTGAAATTTACACAATCTTAACTTTTCATTACAAAGATTGCTGTTTCTGTGGTTTGAACCTATAGCCTTTAAGTCACAATGATGTAACTTTATAATTGTCCCAACTCCCAAGCCTTATCATCTACTTATTGGATATTTTGTTCAGACACATCCTTTTTATTTCCAAATAGATGATTGAGTTGTGAAAACTTTTAGATAGGTATTCTATATTTGAATGTAATTCTTTTTTGTCAACAAATCCTTGGTACTTGTGGCATTTGATTTTGTTATAGTTCTTCCCTAATTGTTGAAGACCATTGGAATGTGTCGCTGACATTTAGCATCGAAGAAAACCAAAAGATACTGACATGAGTTATGATACAAGCTACATTTTCAATTCCAATAAAAAATATCCCGTTGCTCTAATTAAAGTGACAAGAAGTCTCTTCCATTTGCAAACCCACCTATCCACCACCTCGGCACATATTCCAGCCGAACTACAAGATAGTGTTAATCATAACTCATTAAGATTGGGTAAACCATTCAGTACATTGACCATCTTTGTTTCCTCTGTCAGTGATGTCTTCCATGGCATCACCAAGTTGCGACAAGAATGAAGCTGAAAGCTCTGTAATTAACAGGTAATTTACCCAAATTGTGAAGACTTACTGAAAAATGAAGAAATTTCTAAAAACTGAGTCACCATCATTGATTACTGATAAATTTACAAATGATACTTAAATGTAGTTGTGTTGCCAAAAGATTTAAAATCCCTGTTGAAACTGGTAGGTGATAGAGAAACATTTGCTCAAATACACAAATGGTGATAGAAGAGAAAAACCTATAGATGTTGCACATAAATTTGAAAAATGAATTGTCAAATGTAATTATCCTTTCAATCACTGTAATATTGTTGCGGTTCATTTATAGTTGTTGCTGGTGCCACAGTGGTTGATTGGGGCCTCTCCGTAGTTGGTGGTGGTGGTGGTTTATGCAGTGACTAGCTTGGTTTGTTGTCAACATGGAGGGTCGTTGGAATGTGTCCTACAAATCAAAATAAGAATATGGCTTAGTCTTGCTTCTAGATTTCTAGTTTCAAAGGTTGCCGTGAGTTTTTTTGTTTCCACAATTTACTATATGTTCTTACAAAAATGCATATTGTTTGTTTTGTTGTATGAAATTAGTAGAATCAACTATAGCATCAAGTTCTTGAAAAGGGGTAGCCATTATATCTAAGCAGAATCTCTGACTAATTGGAAGTAATAACTTGTAAATGTGCTTCATTTGTGGGCGCATGAAGTGGATCCTATGTATTTCACCATATGGAGACATAGACTAGTAATGCTTATTGTGTTAGTTTAATCTTCCTTATCCTAATTGATATTAGTTTAGCAGGCCTTCTTTTATCTTTTTGAAGATATTTGATCAAAATAATTCTGGACAACTGCAATGGCCCCCCAAAATCTCCTTGAAGTTTTGTAAGATCAGTTTGTCATCCAAGGCGTCGTTTTATTAATTATCAAGCTTGTTAGTTAATTTGTAATGCTTTCATGTTTATATTGATAACCAGGCCATTGCTGCTCTGATTGCAATTTTTTTGGGTTTCATTGCTGCACTGACTGTTATTGTGGTATCTGGAGCGGTTATTTTGTGGATGTATGGGAGCTTTTGGATGACATCTATTGTGATTGTCCTTGGAGGTGATAATTTTGACCTTTCCCATGGTGTTGATAAGAAGATTTGCTTACTCATCTGTATGAACGATTTCAAATCTTGTTACTCTTTGGTGGTTATGAAAAATGCAGGATTGGCGTTTGCCTTGAGGCATGAGCACCTTGCATTGTTGATCACCACAATGTACTCAATATATTGTGCCTGGATACATGTTGGGTGGCTTGGCATACTCTTGGGTTTAAATTTATCGTTTATATCCAGTGATGCACTGCTGTACTTCCTAAAAAGTAGAATGGATAAGAACAGAAGTACATCGTCTGAGCAAACAGCTGGGATGCAAGGTGAACAGCAGTTCTTTAACAATGAGTCACATCATTCATACTCTGAAATTGGTTCAGGCCAATCAGCAGATCGTGGCGGTTTTGCTTCAACCAGCAGAACTGATTCAGAGATTACATCTGAAGGTGAAGTTGTGAGGTTATTAAAATGTACTGATCATTATTCAGCATTGGGTTTGCCCAGATACGAACATGTAGATGTTTCCTTACTCAAGAGGGAGTATAGAAAAAAGGTGGAGTTTCTGCTTTGCGCCTCCATAAATGATAATTGCTGCTTTTTTACTTTAAGTTGCTATCTTTATCTGTGCCTGTTCTTTTAACATTTAGTAGAAGCAATGAAGTATTTCAAAGTATACCAAATGAAAAAAAGAAGATTCTTCGTGGGATGCCTGTTGGAGAATCCTGTTTCTGTGTACCAATATATGTAGAAAAAGGGAAAGAAATATTTGTAAAATGAAATAAACATCAAACTGAACTGTTTAATTGCAGCCAAGCTCATTCTGCACAAAATTTGAGAAGGACAATGCCAGTGAGGCATTTCATCTTTCCCTCACGAGCACAACAGTTTGATCCATCTATTTAGAAGGTCATAAATGAAGTCCCAACATTTAGAGGCTACCCCGTTCCCCTTTTTCAAAATGGGCTGGATTATTGCATGAGGAACTTTATCACTTATTTTTTATTATGATAAGCCATTCCCAGGCCTCCATTTGTAATTGAATATTTGGTGAATTACCAGATAGACCTGTCAAACTTTGTTATTGTGCAGGATTAGATGGTGAAGTGTCTTGGCCTATTTTTTCGAAGAAACATTGATTACCAGTAAGGACCCCTTTTTACAAGACCGGATTTTAGAATTCTGCCCCATCCGGTATTCCTGCATAAAAATGTCACCCAATTGGATTATTGGACTCTGACACCCATCTGTTGCACTAAATTCTCTCCATCTTCCTCCCTTCCCCCCCTAAAAAAAAAAAAACTGATTGCTTGTTGCAATTGATCCTTTGAACATTTCAGATATGGTGAGTTTCTGAAGAGTTCTTTTTCCAAAGGAGAATACTTCATACATTATCCCCCTGCTAGAAGGGGGAAAGCAACGCAATAACTCAAATTATGGTTGTCCTTGTAGGCTCTTCTTTTACGAGCAGTCTCTTCTGTTACAAGCAGATCTGAGTGGGAATCTCCCCTCTTCACACTAGTAATAAACAGTATCCTTCCATCACATTCCGCCATCACAAAGATGTGATTTCGTCGAACTTATTCAAACTACCTCAAAATTGACAAATAAGGCATCTGTGTTAGCAAGCTGCACCAAGCCAAGAATAAGAGATTCAAGAAGATTCTATCCTATGTATATATATATTTTTAAAAAAGTGACTTCCTGTTTCCCCTGTCCTCCCCTCTTGGTGAGTGAGTGAAGAAGCCAAACCGGGAGAAGCTGGATCAGCCTGGTCCCATCCTTCGGATATGTTTCAATTAAAACACTCTCCATTTCATGATTACATCTCTGCAAAGTTTCTTCTTATGTAAATCTCCCAAATCATTTAGCAACAAAGTATTGGATGAAATCAAATCCTTGTTTCCTATTTCTTCTCTATCATTAGCTATGGTGTTAATTAGAAAACTTTGATATGAACAAATCTCCCTCAATTTGTTTTCTCTTATAGTTAAAATAAGAAACAACAAAAAACCCATTAGCTTTCTCTTACCTCCAAGATCCAACTTAACCCACTGATTTCTGGCTTAGAAAATTCACTAGATATGTGTGACTATTAACCAAACCCATTCTCGAAGACAACCAATGCTAATTTTATTTGAAGCACAATTTGTTTTGATGAAAAAGGTTATTGTAACCAAATGTTGACGCTATTATCATTGTATTTGATGTTTCTATTAGGGCAACCTTTTGTTGTAATACTGCAAAAATATTTTTTGTTACTATAAAATGTAAGTATGTAGGAGAAACTTAGGGCCTGTTTAGTTGTTGAAAATTGAGCCTATTTTCTGGAAGCTTTTTCAGGCAAACGGAAAATCAAAAAAGCCTATTCAAGTTTGTGCTTTCCAACTTTTATAAGCATTTTCAAAAATTAAAATAACATAAAAAATAATTTTCAGAAATTTTTACTATCCATAAATAAGTGATTTTTAAGTTTTTCTAAATCAAGATTATACATGAATCTTTCATTATGGTGGGGATATTGCTTTATAAGCTAAATATATGCAAAGTTTAAGATAATATTTATATCAAAATAATGAAATTTTAACTTAATAAAATAAACAATTTCATTGTATTCTTGAATGTTTTTCATAGGAATTACCTAATAATTTTATTTAAGTTTTTACTTAATAGGGAATATGGTTATTTCTGTTGGATGAAGAGCAAATAATATGTTTCTCTTATCAACATTAAGCTACCATCTTATATTCTGGAACTTCAAAAAGTTATCATATTTGCATTTTTAATTTAATGACAAAATTAAACAAATTACATTGTTATAAATATAGGATCCGCATAATGAATGTGTCAACCAATGATATGCAGTCGTACTGACAATTTACAATCACAAGTGAGGCTATAAATGAATTTGATAATTTTTTGTTTAGACTCATCTTGTTGACTTGGTAAATATTAGAATTAGGTTTGAGCTCAATTTGTTAAGTTAACGAGTCACTCTCGAAAGAATTGTGCTTAACATTCTAACCAAGTTGTTATAGATTGAGTTCGAGTAGTTAGTTTATGATAAATAATATACAAGGTTCTGCAATGTTTAAAACTTTCCTCTCCCATAAACCAGCTCATAAATATAGGCTTCATTGAGTATGCTAAGCATATTGAATTGAGATCAAACAAGTTTTAACAAACAATTTTAAGTCTCGCTTCAAGTAAAATGGTCTGGTTAACAATTTTTATCATTTGACAAATGATTGATTCATAACGATAATTAAAAGCGTGCACTTGTGAAAATATTTATTTTTCTAATGGAAACAAATGAATAAGTTTTCTAGAATACTATAGAAATAGAAAAGTGGAAAAGGAAAAATAAACCTAAAAACAGAAAACAAGTTCCAATTTGAACCTGCCTTTGTTGCAATGAATAATGAAACAAGTATAAAAGGATGAAAAAAGTGTTTTTAGGAAAATGAAATGATGTTATTAAAGCCTTTTTTTTATGACATCCATCATAAGAAAAAGGGCACAAAAAATCATTTTTTTTTTAATTCTTTTGTAGATATTGATTTTGATTTTAGTGTTTGAAAACATCTTTAGTGTATGAAAGGACCTAATTCATTTTGTGTGGCAAATTGAAAGCTTAAATATCATAATGGAGAGTAAGTTTTTGTTACTTTGTAAGGAAAGACATTTTCTGTAAAATCTGTGGCTAGGCGTTTTTTTTTTTTTTTTTTTTGCCCAAGGGGGGTTTACGTTTGCTGACAAGAAATAAGGTGTTTTCAACACAACATTATCTGGGGATTTTTTATTTTTTTTTGTCCAACCAAATGGTTCATTATGTAGCTTATATTCTCTTTTCATGAGTGTGAATTTTGTTTAACACCACTCTTAGAATGACTATTGTTCTGGATAGATGAATCTTACATTTTTCTCTGAAACATTATGTTTATAATGTTGTTGTTTGCATTAGAGCTTTATGGATGTTTTGCCCCTTTTCAACTATGAGCCTCAATGAAAGTTTGATTGAAGTCGTTCGCCAGTCAAACTTGATTGGGTGAACTACCTTCTATATAAAGAATATTTGGTTTTATAATTCTGAATTATGTTCATTCTTATAAAACCTAATTGGTTTTCCACACACAGTAATTGATACCTCTTAATCAATGTTTTTGGTAGCTGATAATTTTTTTTTCCATAAAATGTTATTGGTGTGATTACCTATTGTTAATATCTATGAAAGACAATGTTGTAATCGATTTACTCTGTAACTTCATCATGTGGGTGTTTTTGGGTAGATTGAGTCTGAGCTTGTTGGTTGAATTTCAATCAGGAAAGTGTTTATGGATTCTCCTTCCTTTTCTTTCTAATTGGTGATAAGATTAGCTATTCTTTATGGATTTGAATATGTTCAATTATGGAACAGCATGTATGTAAGTGATTGTAACCACTCTCAATTTAGCGGGATGAGGAAGGATGCTTATGATGGTTCGGACCCTTAAAATGTGGACCACGCATGATGCACCAGTGAGAATAAGTTTGTTCGATGTTAGTAGTGAGAAAATGAGAGGTCAATCTAGAGAAACTTATGTTAGTAGTATGCTCCAAAGCCAATTGTACTAGGTGTGACATACAACTACTTCTAGTACATTCTTATTGAATTATTGTCAACTTTAGACTGCTTGAGCTTTATCTTGATACTGCTATGTTTTGAATGCTATACTGTTGCGTAGAAATTCCTAGAATTAGCAATGTCATTAGAATCATGATAAGATCATTCTATTAAGTTTTCTTATACATGTAAGCCCAGCTGTTTAATGTTTATGGTCTTAGGATCACTATGGTGAAATATTGGTATGTTGGAAAGGCTGGTACACATGGTGCCAACTCATTAGAGGGGTGTTACAAAGCTCATTACAATAGAGAAAATATGCAAGTATTTATTGGAGAATGAGTTCAACGAATGTGCAAGTGTTCATAAGAGAATGAGTTAGTTGAATGTGACTCGACCGAGGTACTTCTGTATGGAGCTTTGTTTGCATTTCAAACAAGAGTTTCTGGTAAGAGTTGCGAAACTGATCTTTATACTTAAGATCACCAGTATGCAGAGATTGTTGTACTTTGATAATCTTAATATGCATTTAAGATTTGACTCATGGTGGTAGTCATTGGGTTAAATTCTGTGCATAGGGAGGTAGGCAAGCTAACAATTAAGGTTTATTCACTTGGAGCAAAAGGAGTGATTCCTTATGCAATTTGTTGAATTTTAGTCATCTAGGAATCGTTGGTCAAGGGTTGATACCAATCAAAAAGGAATTTTTGATTCCATCAATGTCATTTTCTTTTCAAAGCCAAGATACATAAACAAATTTGTTAGGGTTTGACATCCTTTTACACCATCAGGTTTGTTCAGGGATGGTATGATGGAAAGATTGCATTGCATGGTTAATTCTCATGAGAAGGTTTGTTTGACTAATGGTTTCATACTTCTATATCATGTGTAATATTGATATGTTGTTGGATGTTACTCATGATTTATGGAAACTCTTGGTTAGTCATTATGAAGGGCTAATCTTAATGGGGATTAAAGGTGTTCGATCCAACCGTGACTTGTTGGTATTATTTGTTACGTGAGATCCAGCACAAAATTTCTGCAGGTGATGATGAATGTGATTGGTCATAAACAATAAGCGTGTCTAGTTGTTAATGGTTGAGAAGAATGGGATAGGATTGAGGAGGTTGCTTACTAGGGTGAGAAGCCGCTCCTGCCTCTCACAATCCCATCCATCCATTTTAAATAAACGATTGAGATTTAACCTTTTTTATTAATTAAAAAAATCAACCGAATCAAAATATTTTAAATCTTTTTAAAATAGTTAAATCCCAACAGTAGATGGATGGTTGGGATTGTGAAAATTAGGGGTTGTTTCTTACTCTGAAAAACAATCTTCCAAATCCAATGGGATAATTGTTATCCATGCCGTGGGTTTTGGGAAGTCTATTAAGAATATTGAGGCGAAGGTATGCGATGAAATTGAGTTGGGCTTAAGGCCCCCTAGGCTTGGAGCTTGAGACAGGTTCATGGTTGGACTAGGGAAGACCCCAAATGGACATAAGCAAAAACCAGCCAAGGCTAAGGAGCCTTGGTCAGTTCTCCCAACCCTTTATTTGGGATCAAGTTTGATCCCAATGAAAAGATAGGGTTTAAGGGCCAGCCTGATAACCTTCTTTGAAGTCTTCTAAAGGAGAGCATGCTCCTCTTTTGTTTGTATACAAGAGTTTTTAGGTTTCTCATCTCTTATAAAGTTCTTTCTTATTTGAGAAAGATCCAGAATGATCTAAAGTATCTTCAAGTGAAGATTGACTATGTGGATACTGTAGAGGCTAAACTTCAGTGTGCTCGATCTATTCCATAAAATTTCTTCCTTCCTCCTCTTCATATACTTGTTGTAGAACTAACATGCAAAGATTTGATCTTTGCTTTATTTGGTTTGCCATTTTGATTGTTCAAATTGACGTGAGAGTTTAACTATTTGCATTGTCAGAATCTACTCGAGGGGAAATGAAGGATACATCCACACACACACACACACACACACACACACACACACACACACATAACACATACACACACACACATAACACATACATACATACCTATATATATATACATACATACATACATACATACATATATATATATATATATGTCAACAGAGAGCTTATTGTGTTTGAAAGAATTTCCGAAATGGAGGTTCTGGCATTGTAAATCAGATTTTTTTTTCCTCTTCAAATTGTGCATCTGATTCCTAACATTTTGAGACGAGGTAATAAAGAAGGATTTAAAATTGAGTTAGGATGTGGCAAAAGCCTATTCTAGGAAGTGTTTGTTGAGGCTTTGATGCAGTTGTTCTACTTTAACCACTTGTTTTCAGTTTGCAACAATCCTATTGTTTGCAAGTCCTGTGGAGTTATATTAGTTATCCCCTCTGTTCAGATGTTTCTTGTAGCTACTAATTGTTGCATTTTTGTATCACATGGATGCTTTCTTGGCATCCATACTCATAAAAGTTCACCTTTCTTCCTGATTTTGTAAATGTAAAAAGCTATTTTCAAAGAATTATTGAAACACCCATTCTTTGATTATTTTGGCTGGTGCTGCTGCTTTCATAAGCAATCTCTGTCTTGTTAGCAGGCTATGCTGGTCCATCCTGATAAAAATATGGGTAATGACAAGGCTGCAGAAGCTTTTAAGAAACTTCAAAATGCATACGAGGTACATTTTGTCGACTCACCTGGTTGTCAACACTTTATTCTTGCTTTTTTATTTTTCTGAATATGAGGTAAGAATTTCTATGTAGGTTCTACTTGATTCTCTAAAGCGAAATGCATATGATGATGAACTAAGGAGAGAGGAGCTACTTAACTATTTCCATCGGTTTCAGGGTGCTTCTCAACAGGTTTGAACATTTTCTCTTGTGGTCGAAAAATTCACCTAGATTTTTGCCTGATTCCTGTAGCTTCTTCTTTTCTATATACATGTATTGTATGTGTTGCAAGCTTAGATTTTTGTCTTATTTTGAGTAGCTGCTGCTTCTTCTTTTTTGTTTTTAAAATTCCATATAATTATATAGTATGTATTGCAAATTGTGAAGCATGACCGACTTGTTTAATTGTAATTATTGGAGGTGAGAATTTAGAGAGCAGTAGATAACTGCAGCATCTACTGCTAGGGCTGTGAGTCAAGAGGCCCATCTCACCAGCACCCCAAACCAGCTGGCTCATTTGAGTGCTCTGCAGCTGAAGCTCTATGTATGTTTGTAGTTGTCCCTAAAAGTGGCTCCTAGATCTTTGCTCCTGGATGAAGCTGGTACACTGTATCAGTGGCATTGGCTATTGATTATATGACTTCAGTTTGCTTAGCCATGACTGGCTTATACCACAAAGTTCTCATTGAATGGAAGGCTGCTTCTTACTTGCGTTATTTGTAAAGCTGTAAAACTAGTTAACAAAACCTGCAGCCTGCCTTTTGCTGTGCATCAGGTTCTGTCTTACCTCATGTAATTAAGAAGTATTTAAGTCCTTTTTTATGTTGATCACTAGAAACATCTGGTTGCTGCAAACCACAAAATTTCCTCAAGAATATCGGAATAACACAGTTAGCTATCCTTGCTGCTGCTACAGACTTCAAGGTATTATAGGCAGGTGGGCGGAGTGGGAATGAAGCTGTTACCACTTTCCCTCTTAGAGAAAGGCTGTAGACAAACCAATTTTTCTGCTATTATTACAAGGTATCCAGTTAACATCTGCTGTTAACACTGCCAAACTCAATTGTGTAATGCCTACATACTCTTGTCTCAAACAGTTGAAAGATAGACTCATCATCTTTGAAGTGTTTATGAATAGTATTCCTAGAATCCAGTAAACACTTCTGTAATTGTTTCTTCCATAGGTTTAAATTGTGGAATTGGGATGTATCATCATCAAATATAAGGGTTGTCACTGTATCGTAATGTTCATGGGTCGCCCTGTGGCCATATTTAAATCTTTAGTTGATCCAGACGGAACTGAATGAGGAACCCCCGTCTCCCATAAAAAAAGTTCACTGAGATTGTGGCCCGCTTAACATTTCTAATGCCATTGGCTTTCCAGAATGGACAACATGGTTTCTTCAGTACTGGATTTGCACGCTCAGAGGCTGATGATGAAGATCCTCTCGGAAATTCAAGGAAAATTGCTTGCAAAAAGTGTGGCAACTTTCACATGTGGGTTTTAACAAAGAAATCCAAAGCTCAAGCAAGATGGTGCCAGGTTATTTCTTTCTCCTAGGGCATACGTATGTTTCTTAGTAGTGATGTGGTTGTTGCTGTTGCACATATACCATGACAACTAAATCACACTAATTTGTTCCCTTTTCTATGTCAGGAATGAGCTCTTTGTTTTTGCGTGTTTATTGATTGGATTATTCATACTGTAGGATTGCAAGGGTTTTCATCAGGCTAAAGATGGGGATGGATGGGTGGAACAGTCTTCCCAACCTTTCTTATTTGGGATACTGCAGAAGGTATTAAAATAAGTTTTGGCTGTTATCATAATATTGGTGTTTTACCCATTATGTTTGTTTGCTTAGTTGTTTCCAAATTCTGGCTTTCGGAGGGCATATAAATCATAATAGAAATACCTAATAAGTTAAAGGGTGAAAGTTCCTTTGTCCCATTGCCAAAGGTACATCCTAGTCTTGGTTTTGTATGTGTAGAACACTGTAATTAGTTGGGTAACAAGCCTTCGGAGTCTAGTTTGTCATGTGTGTTAATGTGACTTGCAGGTTGATGCACCCACTACTTATGTTTGTGCAAAGAGCAGAATATATGATGCTACTGAGTGGTACAATTGTCAGGTATAGTAATCAGCTATATATCACTCATCTTGTTATACTCTTTGGGACAATGCAGGGGGTGAGGAATCCGTTAACATGGTAATTGAAAATACTACATTAATTTCAAAAGAAATCATGCAACTGAATTTATGACAGGAGAAGAGACAGACTTGAATTTGATAACATTATCATTGCAATTACCTGGTGACTTGCATATTTGAGTATTCTTAAATCTTGCCAAAACTAGAGCAGGATATCATAATGTACTCTTACTCATCCAAGATTAACAGCATAGTAAATGCCCTAACAAGGCTGATAACAATATTTAAAAAAAATTTTGGACCGTAGTTGCCAGAAAAGCCCTATGAGCTTATAATAGAAAACAGAAACAAGAGAAAAAGAATTGAACTTGTCAGCTTACATATTCTGCGTCTGCATCAGTATTGGAATTTATTGATTCTGCAGATGATGCACTTATCATTAGTTCTACTAGTTGCAGCTGGTGATAACACATTTGCATGACCAATAATTGGACTATGTAAACATCATTTGCAGTGGTAAATCCAATGCAACAGTAACTGCATTGGCTATGTAGTAGAACTGTAGCACAGTACTCGGTATGAAATATCAGCCACTAGCAAATTTTATTTCAAAGTTCAATACAATTTCAATATTCTCCCTCAAGATGGAGGGTGAATGTCTTTGACTCCCATCTTGGATAATCAGAAATGAAGACATGGTGCTGCCAAAACATTGCTTAAAATATCTGCCATCTGAAATTTTGAAGCAATGTAAGCTGTAGACGGAGTGACATTTCGAACATCATCACGAATTAGAAGACTATCAAGCTCAATGTGTTTTGTTCTTTCATAAAAAACTGGATTTGCTGCTGTGTATAGCAGTTTGATTGCCACAATAGAGCTGAACAGGTTGAATGTGGGAAATAAAAGTGCAATTACTTTAACCAAATGATTTCACAAGTAGATGCCATTCCTAGGTATTCTTCTTTAGCAGAATTTCTTGAGATTGTACTGTGTTTCTTGGATCTCCAATGATTATACAAAAACCAGTAGTTGATCTTCTCGTATTGGGCATGATGCCTAATCAGAATCACAATATGCATTGTGTTGGAATGAAGAAGTAGAGGGAAAAAGATTTCTGGAGCAGGAGCCTTCTTATGTTACCTGGGTACTCTACACTGCTGCAGATGAGGCATTCATGAACTGACTAAGAAGACTGATAGGAAATGAAATAGTTGGCCTTTGTTATGGTTAATTAAAGGAGTCTTCCTCTTAGTCTTTTATAGTCTGCTGGATCTGCCAGGCATGTACCCTCTTCCCTTGACAACTTCACTCTTTGACCCATAAGTGTTTTGCTGGCTTGCAGTCAACATATCCAGAATCTGATAGGATATCTATGGTATGTTTCCTTTGACATAATTGAATTTCATCTT
Source organism: Nepenthes alata (assembly GCA_028571085.2). Taxonomy (NCBI): domain Eukaryota; kingdom Viridiplantae; phylum Streptophyta; class Magnoliopsida; order Caryophyllales; family Nepenthaceae; genus Nepenthes; species Nepenthes alata. Next base: position 2,532 of record JAOVVI020000552.1, on the reverse strand, counting down.
AGTGTCGAGCCACTTCTATACCACGGAAGTACTTTAGACTTCCAAGGTCTTTATTTTTTTAATTTTGAGTTAAGAAATTGTTTAAGAATTGTTACTGAATCATCATTATTGGAAGCAACAATGATGTCTTCTACATATACAAGTAATGCCATGAAAGAAGTTTCCTATCCTTCTGTGAACAAACTATATTCTGCTTTGGATTGGACATAACCATATTCCAAGAGTGAAGATGAGAATTTTGCTTACCTTTGTCTAGAGGCTTGCTTTAATCCATAAAGACTTTTCTTTTGCTTGTATACTTTATGTTTATCAGAAATATGATATCATTGAGGAATCTTCATATAAACTTCTTCATGTAATTCACCACGAAGGAAAGGATTGTTGACATCAAATTGAGAAAGGATGCATCCCTTGATCACAGCTACAAGTAACATTAATGACTAATTTTGCAACTGGTGAAAACGTTTCGTTGTAATTGTTTTCTTCTTGTTAAATATATTCTTTGGCCACCAACCATGCCCTATATCTTTTAGGGTAGCCATCTGAATGCCTTTTGATATTGCAAACCCATTTTGATCCTATTGCCTTCTTTCATTTGGCAAGGTTGTGATCTCCTAATTTTTAATTTTTTTTCCGGGCCTTCAATTTCAGCATCCATGGCTTTGCACCAATCTTGTGATTAGACGGCTTGATAGTGTGAGGATGGCGAGGTTTGCGACAAATTGATGTAACAATAGTGTGCTTTCTGTGAAAGTCTGTCATGAGATAGAAAAGAAATAAAGGATACAAAACTAACTTACAGGATCCATAGTTCTGCTTACCTTCTGATGAAGAATATGATATGGGAAGTTGTGATACAATGGCTCGTTGACAATGTGGTGGAGGTTAGCTTTTGAAATATAACTAATCTTCTCAATATCGGCTTGGTGCATACCATTCTTCAGAATCGTGCTTTTTATTTTTAGTGACAACATCAGAACCCTGAAGGTTATCATGTGTAGGATGTTGCGGGGTTTGCAATAAATTAGAAGAATTCATGAATGGCATTATTGTTCTTATGCAGCACGTTCTGAAGCAGATTTATAACGAAATATGTCTTCATGAAAGACAGCAATAAACAGAATGATTATTTTGGTTCAATAGTTTGTAACCTTTTACTGAAAAGGAATATCCTACCATTATGCATCTTTGTGCTCTAGGGCCAAATTTCTATCTATGGCTTTATATTGTATATGCATAACATAGGCATCCAATCGTTCTGAGATGTGTGAAATCTGGTTTATTGTTGAAGATAAGAAAGTGTGGTGATTTGTTTTCTAATTTTGGTGAAGGTGTTTTATTAATCAAGAATGTGGCTGTGAGGACAAAATCATTCCTGTATGTACGTGGCCATCCAGATTGAAACTTAGAGTGCTATAGAAATATTCAAGATATGTTGGTGTTTCCTCACAAAAATACCATTCTGTTCCGGTGTTTCTACACAGGATTTTTGATGGATGATGCCCTTTTATGGAAAGAAGTCTATCATAGAAAATTCTGGACCATTGTCTGACTTGATGGCTTTCACATTTGTTTGGAATTGTGTTTCAATTAAAGCACAGAAGGACTGAAGCTGTTTTCATGTTTTTGATTTTTCTTTCATGTGGTAGACCCATGTACACCTTGTAAAGTCATCATTAAGGAAATATGTAGTCATCATAAGCTTGTTTGGACAAGGACCTCATATATCATAATGAATTATTTTGTAAGTTTGAGTACTTTTGTGTGTACTAAAAGGAAAAGGGACTTGACAGTGTTTTGCATGGGAACAAATGTCAGAAGTTTTGAGTCAGAAAGATGTCCCAATATATTATGCCACAATACATGATTGGAAGCAGAATCAAAATGTCCTGTGGTGGATTTTGTTTGTAGAAGCAGGGTAGCTTTGAAGCCAGAGGAGGTTTCTTCCAGCTTTAGTTTGTACAAGCCATTGTGTATTTCACCCTTCCCTTCGTGCTCCAAGAGTTAAGGCTCTGTATAAAACAATTGTTTTATGGCCACTAATCCTCTAACTACCATTCAAGCTGATTAATTACAATTAATCAAATATATAAAAACAGAAACTGGTTCAGCTTGTTATACTAGAAAACAGAAACAGAAGAAAAAAACCAGAAGTGGTCAGCTCACATATTCTGCATTTGCATCAGTATTTGAGTTCACTGATAACACATTTGCAGCTGGTGATAACACATTTGCATGATCAGTAATCTGACTATGTAAACTTCATCCGCAGTGATGAATCCAATGCAACAGTGACTATTGGCAGTGTAACTGTTAGAATATGCTAAAATATATTATTGGAATATGCTTTTAGGATATGCTATGGTATATTCTTTACAAAGGCAGTTTAGTATTTTAAATATTTGTAAATACCCCTATGTATACATGTGAATAGATCTAACTTTAGTACAGGGTTTTTTCTTCTCTTCTTACTTTCTACATGGTATCAAAGCATTAATAACTGTAGTTGCTGCTGCTGCCACTGTCACCACC